>CAUYLG010054493.1:0-134507 GCA_963573385.1 Cacajao melanocephalus | reverse complement strand
GTCTTTGTAATTGCCGACTTTCAGATTGTGTCTGAGTGAACGTCCGGCTTGTTGGTGATGAAGTTTTTTCTGTTTCTTAGTTTTCCTTTGGCAGACGCCCCTTCCCCACAGAGCTTGGTCTTCCCGGGTTCAGCTGTGCTTTAGTGAAACTCTCGGTCCTCAGTGCTTCCAATTGCTGTTCTCCTTGTGGGGGTGGGACCAGCCGAGCCCGACTCAAAGCTCCGCACTGAGAAGCGCTGCGCCGTGCCAGGGCGCCGGCAAAACAGCTGCGCTGGCCAAAAGAGTCGCGCTGGCGACACGTGTGGCTCCTCCACCGGGAATCTCCCAGTTTGTGGGCCACAGAAATTCGTCTGAAATTGTGGTGTCCACTCGCTCTCTGTGCTTTCACTGGGAGCTACAATCCTGAGCTGTTGTTTATCAGCCATTTTGGATCTCTCTCCGCTTTTATCATTTTATGATACATTCTGTCAATATCTAGTTTATTGAGAATTTTTAGCATGAAGGGCTGTTGAATTTTATGCAAGGCCTTCTCTGTATCTATTGAGATAATCATGTGGTTTTTGTCTTTGGTTCCGTTTATGTGGTGAATTACATTTCTGGATTTGCATATGTTGAACCAGCCTTGCATCCCCAGGATGAAGCCTACTTGGTCATGATGGATAAGCTTCTTGATGTTGCTGTTGCAATCAGTTTGCCAGTATTTTATTGAAGATTCTTGCGTCGATGTTCATCATGGATATTGGCCTGAAGTTTTCTTTTTTTGTTGAGTCTCTGCCTGGTTTTGGTATCAGGATGATGTTGGTCTCATAAAATGAGTTAGGGAGGATTCCCTCCTTTTGTATTGTTTGATACAGTTTCAGAAGGAATGCTACCAGCTCCTCTTTGTACATCTGGTAGAATTCGGCTATGAACCCATTTGGACCTGGACTTTTTTTGATTGGTAGGCTGTTGATTGCTGCCTCTACTTCAGCCCTTGTTATTGGTCTATTCAGGGTTTCAACTTCCTCCTGGTTTAGGCTTGGTAGAGTACAAGTGTCTAGGAATTTATCCAGTTCTTCCTGGTTTACTGGTTTATGTGAGTAGAGCTGTTTGTAGTAATCTCTGATGGTAGTTTGTATTTCTGTGGGATCAGTGGTGCTATCCCTTTTATCATTTTTTATTGCATCTACTTGATTCTTCTCCCTTTTCTTTTTTATTAATGTGGCTAGTGGTCTATTTTGTTGATCTTTTCAAAAAAACAGCTCCTTGATTTATTGATTTTTTTGAAGGGTTTTTTGTGTCTCCTTCAGTTCTGCTCTGATCTTATTTCTTGTCTTCTGCTAGTTTTTGGTCTTCAGTATTTTCTTAGTGAATTTTTGGAAAACACAATGCATCCAAATAAAACCAGATTTTATGTCCTCTTCTACCTGAGAATAGTATGGCAGGTAAATAAGAAACGTGTTGGTTTGTGGCATTAATATTCATGTTCACTTAAGTAACAAAAGTTGTGGTCAACCCAATCATCCACATCAGTCTCAGGGGCCTTGTCTTTCCCTCCCTGCTTCATGTGCATTCACTGAAAAACTCAAAGGCATCTCCTAGCAAACTGTTTAAAACTGCAGATAATAAAATATGTCTTACCATGTTGACATAATTAGCCATCTCAAACACCCTCTTTCTGATCTCATCTTGATTCTCATTGTACTTTTTAAACTAAAAGAAAAATTAAGAAAGAATATGGACATTGATAAAAATTAATATACTTGGGAGGTTAAAAAGGCAACTTCTCTTACATCATTATTGATTTTAATTAAAGATTAGCTATTAAAATTAATTAAAAGTTAGAATTAAATTGATACCTATTCATCTAGCTACATTAAAGCACTTTGGGAGTGAATAAGATGTATCTCTTCTTAAGTACTAGTTCAGTATAAAGCTTTAAAGAATTATTCCAAATGTATTTTCACTTAAATTCTATGATTTTCTAAGCTGTGCAGATTTAGCAAAAGGAATATCTTATTAATTTAAGAGATAGATATATGGACAGTACATGAAAATTAAGCACAATAAGTAAGGTCAGAGCTTTAGGGCCTGAGCTAATAGTTGACTTAAATTTCCATACATGTGTGGATTCCACATTTAAAAAATCCAGTATATAAAAATGCACTGTTATATAAAACAGTGACTATAACCAAAGATTTGCCTTTTCAGAGGATTCCATTCACAAAGCTTTCATATTGACCAATATAAGCTTTTATATTATATCCCTAATGAGAATAATTTCTAATTTACAAATGATTTAACAAGTTACAAAAGGCAAAATGACAGAAGAATTTAATTGGAAACTAAGTTAGGTGCTATAAACTCAATAAGAAAATAGCATTATAAGGGCCAACAATTCAATTTATGCATATCATATCAATTGCCCTGATATCTCCAAAAGGAAGAAATCATGTCAGCTTAATTACAAATGTCAAATTTCATAGGTTTAGAAAAATTTGTAACCATATCTCATATTCATGATTCTTTAAATCTCATCCAGACATTTCATATTTCACATAATAAATATATGTAGATGGGAGTTTTGAAGTGTAACATATTTATCTCATATACTTACCTCACCATTATCCAGGACCAAATAATATTCTATATATTTCTCATGTTCACGAAACTTCCCATCATTCAATTTCTGAAATATAAAGAGAACAATTACCAATATGACATCTTTTTCCACACGAGTTCATCTATTATTTGACATGTAATTTTATAAGCTGTTGGTTGATACCTGTTTGATACCTGGAGTAAAGGCAGACAATATTAGCATTTTAACACTAATTCAACAGGCAGGATTCTCTACCGACAAGGCTCAGAATTTTGGAGTTGAAGGAGCACCACAATATTCTGGTCTGAGTCTTTCATTTTATCAAGGGGTCTAAATTATTACGTTACTAATAAGTAAGCTAGAAATAAAACCAAAGTCTTGTTTATGTTTTAAACCATAGACTTCTTCACCATCCTGAAACAAAATAGAGAAACATTGACTTCTGCATTTTGCTAGTGTTTTTAGTTTGTTTTTTGTTTTCCTTGGTAGCCTTTAATTCATGTCTTCGTGTAATATCTGCTCTTCTACCAGTGGTGCAATGCAGAGACACCAGTGTTTCTAGTCTACTTCATTCTCTTCAGGCAAAGTTGAATCTCCTTTCCATGTTTCAAACTGACCAATGCTCTGTTCCTTTTTCTCTCTGAAAAAGAATAGTTACCTAGTGGATTATCTCATTGAAGAGGGGCAGATACATTTTTCTTACTAAATAATAATGGCCCACCAAAGTTTACTAGATTGCATTTCTGGAAGTGCATGTCTTTTAATAGGTAGCTAAAGTTCCATTACAAAGAACAAATTTCTGAAGATAGACTTTTAGATATTATCTAATGAGACATGTACTTACTTCATACCCTTCATGGGAACAAAATAATTATTAGCATTTACATACAGTGAGAGTGCTCTGGTAACTACAAATGCAGCAGTGAAATAAACATGGTCCATCTGCTGATGAAGCTTATAAGAGACAAACATAGATGTATCAGATGCTGACAAGTACTATGTGGATGATTAAAGTGGGTGTGTGATATTGAGTTACTAGGTAGTTATTTCAGGATAGGTGAAATATTCTAAACAATTAGCCCCGGGGTTGAGGGGAGGATCCAAGATGGCTGAATAGGAACAGCTCCGCAATCTAGTTTCCAGCGAGAACAGTGCAGAGGGTGAGTGCTCACTGCATTTCCAAACAACTTTTCACTGCTCACAGATCACGAGATCCCCGGGCCCAGCTGGTACTGGGTGGGTGCACAGAAACTCACACATGTCTGGGTGGCCATTTAACTGGTGCCTGGAATGCCTGGGAGACAGCTGCCCATTCAACTGAAATGGAGGGGGCTGAGACAGGGAGCCAGGTGATCTGGCTCAGTGGCTACCACCCCTACAAAACAAGCAATCTGAAACGCTCTGGACTGAGAGTTTTGCAGCAAGCGCAGCTGGACCCAGGACGGGTACAGCCCAGTGCGGGGAAGGGTGTCCCCCACTACCAAGGCAGTCCACCAATACCCAGGCAGTTCACACAGCAGCTGGGCAGAGCCTGCGGCAGCTCAGCAACACCTCTACTGGCAGACTGTGACTAGACTACTCCGTGTGGGGCAGGGTATCTATGAAAAAGGGCAGCAGCATGACAGGAACTTATAAGTAAAGCCGAGCTTCCTAGGACAGAGCACCTGGGAAAAGAGGTGGTTATGAGTTAAGCTGCAGCAGACTTAAAGGTACCTGCCCAGCAGCTCTGCACAAAACAACGGAGCTCTCAGCACAGCACTTGTGCTCCTATAAGGGACAGACTATCTCCTCAAGCAACTCCCCAACCCCCGTATACCCAAAGAGACACCTCATAAAGGAGAGCTCAGGCCAACATCAGGTGGGTACCCATCTGGGATGATGCTAGCAGAGGAAGAAACTGGCGACAACCCTTGCTGTTCTGCAGCTCCCGCGGGTGATCCCCAGGCAAGCAGGGTCTGGAGTGGACCTCCAGTGGTCCTGCAGCAGAGAGGCCTGACTGTTAGAAGGAAAACTAAGAAGCAGAAAGAAATAGCTTCAACATCAATGAAAAGGACATCCACTCAGAGACCTCATCCAAAAGTCACCAAGTACAAAGACCACAGGCGGATAAAGCCACTAAGATGGGAAGAAACCAGCATAAAAAGGATGAAATCACCAAAAACTAGAACGCCTCTCCTCCAAGGGATCACGACTCCTTACCAGCTAGGCATCAAAGATGGACAGAGAATGAATCTGATGAACTGACAGAAACAGGCTTCAGAAGGTAAGTAATAACAAACGTCTCAGAGCTAAAAGAACATGTGCTAAACCAATGCAAAGAAACTAAGAATCCAGAAAAAAGGTTACATGAGATGCTAACTAGAATAAAGAGCTTAGAGAAGAATATAAATGAATTGATGGAGCTGAAAAACACAGCATGAGAACTTCGTGAAGCATACATAAGTTTCAATAGCTGAATCGATCAAACAGAAGCAAGGATATCAGAGATTGAAGATCAACTCAATGAAATAAAATGAGTAGGCAAGCATAGAGAAAAACAAGTGAAAAGAAATGAACAAAGCCTCCAAGAAATATGGGATTATGTGAAAAGACCTAATCTACGTTTGGTAGGTGTACCTGAATGTGATGGAGAGAATCAATCCAAGCTGGAAAACACTCTTCAGGATAGTATCCAGAAGAACTTCCCCAACCTAGAAAGGCAGGCCAACACTGAAGTCCAGGAAATACAGAGAACACCACAAAGATATTGCTCAAGAAGAGCAACCCCAAGGCACATAATCATCATATTCACCAGGGTTGAAATGAAGGGAAAAATGCTAAGGGCAGCAAGAGAGAAAGGTCGGGTTACCCACAAAGGGAAGCCCATCAGATTCACAGTGGATCTCTCAGCAGAAACCCTACAAGCCAGAAGAGAGTGGGGACCAAAATTCAACATCCTTAAAAGAACTTTCAACCTAGACTTTCATATCCAGCCAAACTAAGCTTCATAAGTGAAGGAGAAAGAAAATCCTTTACGGACAAGCAGTTGATGAGAGATTTCATCACCACCAGGCCTGCCTTATAAAAGCTCCTGAAAGAAGCACTAAAAAAGGAAAGGAACAACCATTACCAGCCACTCCAAACACGTACCAAATGGTAAAGCCCATCAACACAATGAAGAAAATGTGTCAACTAATGGGCAAAACATTGAGCTAGCATCAAAATGGCAGTATCAAATTGATACATAACAATATTAACCTTAAATGCTAATGGACTAAATGCCCCATTCAAAAGACACAGACTGGCAAATTGGATAAAAAGTCAAAACCCATCAGTGTGCTGTCTTCAGGAAACCTATCTCACATGCAAGGACACACATAGGCTCAAAATAAAGGGATGGAGAGAGATTTATCAAGCAAATGGAGAGCAAAAAACAGCAGGAGTTACAATCCTAGTCTCTGATAAAGTGGACTTTAAACCAACAAAGATCAAAAGAGACAAAGAAGGGCATTACATAATGGTAAAAGGATCAACGCATCAAGAACTAACAATAGTAAATATATATGCACCCAATACAGGAGCACCCAGGTACATACAGCAAGTTCTTAATGACCTACAAAGAGACTTAGACTCCCACACAATAATAGTGGGAGACTTTAGTACTCCACTATTAATGTTAGACAGATCAACGAGACAGAAAATTTACAAGGATATCCAGGACTTGAACTCGGATCTGGACCAAGCGGACCTAATAGACGTCTACAGAAATCTCCACCCCAAATCCACAGTATATATATTCTTCTTAATACTGCATGGCACCTACTCTAAAATTGACCACATAATTGGAAGTAAATCACTCCTCAGCAAATGCAAAAGAATGGAAATCATAACAAACAGTCTCAGACCACAGTGCAATCAAATTAGAGCTCAGAATTAAGAAACTAACTCAGCACCACATAACTTCACGGAAACTGAATAACTGGCTCCTGAATATCGGCTGGATAAACAATGAAAGGAAGACAGAAATAAAGATGTTCTTTAAAACCAACGAGAACAAAGACACAACTTACCAGAATCTCTGGGACACATTTAAAGCAGTGTCTAGAGGGAAATTTATAGCAATAAATGCACACATAAGAAGCAAGGAAAGATCTAAAATCAACAACCTATTGACAAAATTGAAAGAGCTAGAGGAGCAACATCAAAAAGACTGAAAAGCTAGCAAAAGACAAGAAATAACTAAGATCAGAGGAGAACTGAAGGAGACAGAGACACAAAAAATCCTTCAAAAAATTAATAAATCCAGGAGCTGCTTTTTTTCAAAAGATCAAGAAAATATACCACTAGCCAGATTAATAAGAAAAGGGAGAAGAATCAAGTAGATGCAATAAAAAATGATAAAAGGGATATCACCACTGATCCCACAGAAAAACAAACTACCATCAGAGATTACTACAAACAGCTCTACTCACATAAACCAGTAAACCAGGAAGAACTGGATAAATTCCTAGACACTTGTGCTCTACCAAGCCTAAACCAGGAGGAAGTTGAAACCCTGAATAGACTAATAACAAGGGCTGAAGTAGAGGTAGCAACTAATAGCCTACCAACCAAAACAGTCCAGGTCCAGATGAGTTCACAGCTGAATTCTACCAGATGTACAAAGAGGAGCTGGTAGCATTCCTTCTGAAACTATTTCAAACAATAGAAAAAGAAGGAATCCTTCCCAAATCATTTTATAACACCAACATCATCTTGATACCAAAACCCACACAGAGTCAACAAAAAAAGAAAACTTTAGGCCAATATCCATGATACACATAGATGCAAATCCTTCAGTAAAATACTGGCAAACCGATTGCAACAGCACATCAAAAAGCTTATCCATCACGATCAAGTAGACTTCCTTTGGGGCATGTAAGGCTGCTTCAACATATGCAAGTCTATAAATGTAATCTACCACATAAACAGAACCAAAGACAAAAACCACATGATTATCTCAATAGATGCAGAGAAGGCCTTCGACAAAATTCAGCGTGGCTTTATACTAAAAACTATCAATAAACTAGGTATTGAAGTAACATATCTCAAAATAATATAAGCTGTTTACGACAAACCTACAGCCAATATCATACTGAATGGGCAAAAACTGGAAGCATTCCCTTTGAAATCTGGCACTAGATAAGGATGCACTCTGTTAGACCACTCCTATTCAATATAGTATTGGAAGTTCTAGCCAGAGCAATCAGACAAGAAAAAAAAGGGGGGGGGGGTATGAAATTAGAAAAAGAGGAAGTCAAATTGTCTCTATTTGCAGATGACATGATTGTATATTTAGAAGACCCTATCATCTCAGCCCAAAATCCCCTGAAACTGATAAGCAACTTCAGCAAAGTCTCAGGATACAAAGTCAATGTGCAGAAATCACAAGCATTTCCATACACCAATAACAGACTAACAGAGAACCAAATCATTGGCGAACTCCCATTCACAATTGCTACCAAGAGAATAAAATACCTAGGAATACAACTAACAAAGGATGTAAAGGATATCCTCAAGGAGAACTTCAAACCATTGCTCAAGGAAATAAGAGAGGACACAAACAAATGCAGAAACATTCCATGCTCATGGTTAGGAAGAATCAATGTCGTGAAAATGGCCATAGTGCCCAAAGTAATTTATAGATTCAATGCTATTCCCATCAAGCTACGAATGACCTTCTTCACAGAACTGGAAAAAACCAATTTAAACTTCATATGAAACCAAAAGAGAGCCTGCATAGCCAAGACAATCCTAAGCAAAAAGAACAAAGCCAGAGGCATCACTTTACCTGATTTCAAACTATACTACAAAGCTACAGTAATCAAAACAGCATAGTACTGGTACCAAAACAGAGATACAGACCAGTGGAACAAAACAGATGCCTCGGAGGCAATGCCACACATCTACAACCATCTGATCTTTGACAAACCCAGCAAAAACAAGCAATGGGGAAAAGAGTCCCTGTTTAATAAATGGTGTTGGGAAAAGTAGCTAGCAGTGTGCAGGAAGCAGAAACTGGACCCCTTCCTGACACCTTACACTAAAATTAACTCCAGATGGATTTAAGACTTAAACATAAGACCTAACTCTATAAAAACCCTAGAAGAAAACCTAGGCCAATCCTTTCAGGACATAGGCATAGGCAAGGACTTCATGACTATAACACCAAAAGGATTGGCAACCATAGCTATAATAGACAAATGGGACCTAATTAAACTTCAGAGCTTCTGTACAGCAAAAGAAACAATCTTTAGAGTGAACTGGCAACCAATAGAATGGGAAAAAATTTTTGCAATCTACCCATCTGACAAAGGACTAATTTCCAGAATCTGCAAAGAACTAAAACAGATTTACAAGAAAAAAACTCATCCAAAAGTGGAAGAAGGATATGAACACTTTTCCAAAGACATATATGAGGCTAGAAACATATAAAAAATGTTCATCATCACTGATTATTAGAGAAATGCAAATCAAAACCACATTGAGATATCACCTCATGCCAGTTAGAATGGTGATCATTAAAAAATTTGGAGACAACAGATGCTGGAGAGGCTGTGGAGAAATAGGAACACTTTTACACTGCTGGTGGGAGTGTAAATTAGTTCAACCATTGTGGAAGATAGTGTGGCGATTCCTCAAGTGCCTAGAAATAGAAATTCCATTTGACCCAGCAATCCCATTACTGAGTACATACCCAAAGGATTATAAATCATTCTATTATAAAGACACATGCACATGTATGTTCATAGTGGCACTGTTTACAATAGTAAAGACCTGGAACCAACCCAAACGCCCATTGATGATAGACTGGACAAGGAAAATGTGGCACATATACACCGTGGAATACTATGCAGCCATAAAAAACGACGAGTTCATGTCATTTGTAAGGACATGGATGATTGTGGATACCATCATTCTCAGCAAACTGACACAAGAACAGAAAATCACACACCACATGTTCTCACTCATAGGTGGATATTGAAGAATGAGAACAAAGGGACACAGAGAGGGGAGCATCACACACGGGGGTCTGTTGTGGGGAGGATAAGGGAGGGACAGTTGGGGGGTGGGGAGGGATAACATAGGGAGAAATGCCAGATGTAGGTGATGATGGGATGGAGGCAGCAAACCACATTGCCATGTGTGTACCTATGCAACAATCCTGCATGATCTGCACATGTACCCCAGAACCTAAAGTACAATTTTTTTAAAAAAGTTGTCCCTCAAGTAGATGTATTAATGAAAATGAGAAGTCAGCCAAGGAAAGACAAATTGGAGGACAATTCCAGCAGGGAGAAAATCTAGTAAATAGACTCTAAGGTGAAATAGTATTGGCGTATTTAAAGCAAAGAAAAAAAATGCTAGTGTTTTTTATAACATAATGGGGAGGTCGCCAAGAGATGGGAAGCAAAGAGTAGGAAGAGACAGGAGAGGCCAATGGGGCCACAATCCTATAGGGGTTTGTGCCCCATGGTCAGTTGCGTGGCTTTTATACTAAATGTAATGGGAAGACATTAGAGGGCTTTGGACAGAAAAGGGATGTGATATGATTGACAATAAAAACACTCTATCTATTGTGTGGCATGTAGATTCTGTTGAACTGGGATGGGAAGATCAGGCAGAGCCGGTTGCCATGGTTATTATGAGATGGTACCTTAGAGTAGTCATAAAAGGAAGGAAAGTAAAAGATCTGAAATATGTTGGAGGTGCTTGCTGTTGGATATCATATAAGGAGGGATCAAGAAAAAGGGAATCAAGGATAGTTTCTACATTAGTATTGAATAAATGATGAGTGGTGGTGTTAAGTGAGATGGGGAAAATGAGATCAAAGTGGGTTTCGTTGACAGTTTAGAAATTGATAGATAGTTCTTTTGGGGGCATATTTTAGGTTTATGATGTAAGATGTCTAAATGGCTATATTAAGTAAACAGTTAATTATAACAGTCTGGCCTTTAGGAGAGAGGCAGAGGCTAGAGATATGCATCTGATGGCAATTAGTGCACAGTTCCTGTTTAAATAAGGCACAGGACATGGTGAGATTACCTGGGAAGAATGTGTAAGTAAACCAAAGAAAAGATCCAGGATTGAGCTATATGAGGTTCTCTAATATTTACCAGTCAGTTAGAGCAAGATAACAGAAAGGAAATGAGAAGTAGCAGCACTCCTGAGGTAGAGGAAAGCCAAAACAGTAAAATGTCCCCAAAGCAAGGCTCTTGCACATAGTTACCAAGGAATGGAGATGGAGGAATAAGAGGCCTGGACAAGCAAACCCAGGAGTTGATATTCTCAGCAACATATAGCTAGGAGTTCCACCAAGTTCTTGCCAATCAAAGGTGGCCAACTGTTCAAACCATGTTCAAATAAGGCAAACACCAAGCTATAATCAGTGCAGCTGTTTCTGTACCTTAGTTCATTTTCTGTACCTCATTTTTCAGTCCATAAATCCTCTCCAACCATAGAGCACTATGGAGTTGCTCCAAACCTCTTCTGGTTCTGAGGGCTGCCAGATTCTCAAACCATTCTTTGCTCAAATAAACTCTGTTAAATTTGTCTTAACAGTCCTTATATTGTACATTAGATCTTTAAATTGCTTTACCCTGCACCTTTGCTGCTTGGAATACTTTGACCTGTATCTCCCCATTTCCTGTCCCTACCTAGACCCTGGTAACCACTGTTTTGTTCTCTACTTCTATATCTTTGACACACACTCCCACTTCTTAAAATTCCTATACATTTTGTTAATTGTTTTCTTTGCTGTGCAGAAGCTTGTTAGTTTGATATAGTCTCTTTTTAAAAATTGTTTACTTTTATAACTTGAGCTTTTAGGTATTGTATCTAAGAAATCATTGTCAAGGTTAATGTCGAATGGCCTTTCCGCTCTATTTTCTTCTAGAGTTTTATGGATTTAGGTATTACATTTAGGTATCTTACTTATTTTTATTTGATTGTTATGGTATAAGAAAAGGGTTCCATTTCATTATTTTGCATTTGTAAATCCAGTTTTACCATGACTCTATTTATTGAAGAGACTATCCTTTCCCCAGTGTGTCTTTTTGGTGACCTGGTCAGAAATTAATTGACCACATATGTTTGGATTTATTTCTGAGTTTGCTATTCTGTTCCACGGTCAGGGTGTCTGCTTTTATGTCACCATATCGTTCTGATTACTATATCTTTATAACTTTAAATCAGGTAATACGATGTCTACAACCTTTTTTTCTCAGAATTCCTTTGGCTATTTGGGATATTTTGTGGTTCCATACAAATTTTAGTATAGCTTTTTTCTTATTTTTGTAAATACTGTCATTGGGTTTTATAAGGATTGCATTGAATCTACACATTGCTTTAGGTAGTATGAACATTTTAACAGTATTTTTCTAATTCATGAGCATAGGATATTCATTTATTCACATTTTCTTCAATTTTCTTCATCAGTGTTTTATAGTCTATAGGTTATATTTTTCTAGGAATTCATTTATTTTCTCTAGGCTATCAAATATATTGACAAATAATTGTTCATAGTGGTCCTTTACTATGTAACTGTACTGTGTACTGGTCTTCATCTCCTTAGTGAAATGTATTCCTAAGTATTATTTGTGTTATGAACGGAAATATTTTCTTGATTTCATTTTTGGCTAGGTTGTTATTTGTGTATAGAAATGTCACAGAATATGTATGTTGATTTTATATCCTGCAACTTTATTGAATTTATTAGAGTTAATGGTTTGCCAGTGGAGTCATTAGGGTTTTCTATATATAGAATCATTTCATCTGCAAATAGAGGTAAATTTACTTCTTCCTATCCAAGTTGAATGTTTTTTTCCCTTTTCTTTTCTTTATGTTCCTAATAGTACTTATGGTACATGTTTAATAGAAATGGTGAGAGTAGGCATCCTTGCCTGGGACCAGAGGAATGGCTTTCTCTTTCTCCTTTCTGATTATGATGTTATCAGTGGGTTTCTATAAATGGATTCTAATTTTAAAAATAAATAAGGAAAAAGAAGAGTGGGCAGGTAATCCTTATTGTTTGGATTGAGACATATTTTAGAGTTTAACATCATTCTAGGTTCAGATAAAATAATGCAGAAGTGTTCTTAAATTTTCATTATCCTTTAATGATCAACAGCTGCATTGCACACTATCAACAGTTGTGTGGTTGCTAAAAGCCTGTGATTATGTGCATTTAGCCACAACTTTCTTAACAAAACTTGAATCCCAACTAAGCCAAGGACACAGTTATATATTAAATGAATTTCAGAAGAAAGCCCACATATTTAAGTGAGCACTTACTTCCATGAAGAAAGAAGAATATAAGAATGACAAAAGCTCTGAAATGTAACTGGCATGTAAAAATGTTTCCTAATTATGAACTATCAACTTGGATATAGTTTTGGGAAAACATGGTCCTAGGTGCTATAGGATATTTACAAATATCCTAAATCAGGAGAACTTGTAGCACTGTATGTGAATAAAATAAGGTATATTTGACTGCTAAAAAATAACAATAAATAAATGACCTTTATGATGTTGAGGAACTTCTATGCCTAAACTCTCAAACTTTTAATCAAGAAAGCACGTTGAACTTTAATGCCTTTTCACCAATTGATAAGATCATGTGTGTTTTGTCTTTCAGTCTATCAATGTGATTGATATATTACATTGACAAATTTGTGTATGTTAAGTCCATATGCCAAAGATAAATTCCGTTTGATTATGATGTATAGTCTTTTGGATGTATTGTTGAATTTGATTTGCTAATACTTTACTGAAAATTTTTTCCTCAATGTTTGTCAGAATTTTTTGCCTGTAGTTTTCTTTTCTTTGGTGTCTTTGTCTTAGCTTAGGTATAAAGGTGATACTGGCTTATAGAAAGTGTCAAAAAGTACACCTTCCAGCTCCTTTTTTTTTAAAATTTAGAAGTATTGGCAATAATTATTTTTAGAATGTTTGATTCAGTTCAGCTCTAGAGTCATCTAGGCCTAGGCTTCCCTTGTTGAAAGATTTTTAATTACTATTTCTATCTCCCTGTTATTGGTCTGTTCAGGCTTTCTACTATTTTCTGATTCAACACTGATAGGTTATATTTTTCTAGGAATTCATCTGTTTTCTCTAATCTATCAAATTTATTGACAAATAATTGTTCATAGTAATCCTTTAAGATTTTCTTTAATTTCTGAGGCATTTTTGGTAATAGCTCCACTTTCATTTCTGATTATATATATTTCAGTTTTCACTCTTTTTCTCTTAGCCTAGCTAAGAGTTTGTCTATTTTGTTACTGTTGGCATGGAATATGTTCTTCCGTCTTTTTACTTTCTGCCTATGCATGTCTTTAAAGCTTAAAAGTGTGTCTCTTGGAGGCAGCACATAGTTGGATCTTGGTTGTTTTTTTTTTTCTTCCATTCAGCTACTCCTTACCTTTTGATGAATAATTTAATCCATTTACATTCCTTGTAAGAACTTATAGGTAAGGATATACTAATGCCATTTTGTTTTACAGGTTTTTTTTTTTCCTATAGGTTCATTTTTTCCTCCTTTGTTTATCTTTGTGATTTGGTGATTCTTCTGTAGTGCTGTATTTTTATTCTTTTGTCATTTGTATCTTCTATAGATAAGTTTTTCTTTGTATTTACCATAAGGTTTACATAAAACATCTTAGAGTTGTAATGTAGTATCTTATATTGTTAACAACTTAAGTTCAGTCATGTATGAAAACTCCAGACTTTTATCCTCCCCTCGACAATTTATACTTTTAATGTCACAATATAAATATTTTATATTAAATATTTCTTAACAAACTATTATGGTTATTATTTTTTATTGATTTTATTAAGTTTCATACCAGAGATACATGTGATCAACAGAGCACGTAAAAGTATTGGCGTATTCTGGATTTGACTATATATTTCCATTTACCAGTGAACTTGCTGGTAGAATTTAAACCTACAGTAAATTAAACTAACTGGAAATTTTATTTTGGCCAATTCTGCCCAGTGCTTACAGAGTCTGAGGACATTTAAAAGAAATGATTAGATTTGAAATAAATCTTGGACATAAAAATAATATCAACAAGGAAATAAAAGAAATGTCAACAAAGATATTTTAATATACTTTACAGTCTAAAACACAAAACTATACTCATTTTTCTCCTAGGACTTGAAGCAGAATTCCACACTTAAAATAATATTCTAAGTTCCTGTAGGCAGATCGTATGTCTGTTTTGCTAATTTCTGTCTTCCCAGCACCTGTGACGGCACTTTAAGAGAGATTTTTTGAATAAATTTATGAGAGTAGGATGTTTTATTTCAAAATAATAATAATCACTTCATAGCTTTTTGGCTAAAATTAAGAGCAAATTAATAATACTTTATATGTTTGTGGTTTATTGTAAGCTAGATGGAATACTGTGACAGATGCCTGCTTCTAGAAGGCAGTTATATTTTACACTTATTTTTAACCTTTGCACATTGCTGATAATAATAATAGTTAATTCCTAAGTATTTGTTAAATGAACCATTAATGTCTGGCAATATTTAAGGATTAGTGTCTCTGTAACTTACTAATTTCAACAATGACAATAGTTTCAGTAAATTGCACTGCTAATTCTGGAAAGCAGGGCAGAATACACAAGAACATTTCAAATAAAAAACAAAGTTATACATACTACTAGTCTCGTGGCAGGTAGGGCAATGTTCTGCTGAAAATCATGGGTCCACAACACACCATCCATCCCACAGGTGCTGTTATAATTATTTTCATCAGGGTCATACTTGAAGAGTGCATGCTCTTGTTCATCCCCATTTATGGAGCTTAAAGGTTCAATAAAATATCTTTGATTCCCCTGATTGAAGTAGCCCCTGAAAAACAATAGTTTTTTAAAGTGTTCTGGCTTCTTAACAAAATATCATATTCTGTTCATACAGATTTATAAGATCCAAAAGAAGACCTTTAAAATTCCTAGTCATTGTCAAAAACAATTTAAGCTTATGGCAATAAAATACAGTAAAAATTACAGCTGAAGATACCTTGGAGATTATCTAAAGTTTTTTCTACAAGAAAGTAAGACATACTAGGGAGAAGTGACTGCTGCAATGTCATGCAGGCAACCATATCAGTTGACTAGAATGAATATTTCCTCACACTTGGTCCAGCATTCTTCCAGTTTTAATACTATACTTGATCTAAAGGTACACCTAAAATGAAAGAGACTTTAGAGTTTTATAGATAAGTGTTAAAATACTGGCTTTATAACTTATTCATTGTAATTCATTGGGACAGTTCTTTAAACTCGCAAGCCTCAGGTTTGTCACATTTATTTGTCATGATACTTACCTAGTATGGTGATAGTAAAGATTGAAAGGCAGAACATGTAAAGCACATGACAAATTAATTTCTTCTCTATTTTATCTGATAAAGCCTTGAACCAGGAGTAATTCAACCAATATTCGTTGAGTACCCATTATTCATTAGGCATTAGACTAAGGATAGACAGTAAAAATAAAATCATGATCTCTTTTCTTGTGGAGCTTATGTTCAAATGAGGAAGATTGATGTGTATCAAATAATCACATAATATATATAATTACAGAGTAAATACTTACATATAATTAGAATAGATAATTGGTGTGAAGAAAAAGTATAAGAGTATATAATCAATTAAATTAAGTGTACATAAAATTAGATAATGGCAAGAGTGGATGTAAGAAGATAAATTATATGCTTTATTACAATGGTCTGCATAAGGAATCATGGTAGATGGACTAGGACGTTGCAGAAGAGACAGAATGAACAATTTCAGAAAGTATTTAGAAGATATAATCAATAAGACTTGGTGAGGGATTGAAAATGCAGGGCTGAGAGGCAAGCAGACCTCAAGGAATTTAGGTTTCTGAATTGGGTAAGTGATTATTTGATTATACCGTCAAGATAGAGAACATGGAAACAGTATCAGATTCAAGAGACAATCATTAGTTGGGTTTAGAGCACACTGAGATTGAGATTTAAGATATCCAACTGAAAATATGAAAAAGGTTAGATAATCAAGTCTGGACATCAGAAGAACCACCTTACTGTGGACAGATACATGGTGTGTCATTAACAGACAGAAATGTATGTCATAGTCATGGATAAGACAATCTAGAGAGAGAGTTAAAAGTGAGGAGAGAGTCTGGTTGTGGTGGCTCATGCCTGTAATCCCAGAAGTTGAGAGGCAGAGTCGGACAGATCACTTGAGGTCAGGAGTTTGAGACTAACCTGGCCAACATGGTGAAACCCATGTCTACTAAAAATACAAAACTTAGCCAAGCTTGGTGACAAGCATTTATAATCCCAGCTACTCGGAAGGCTGAGGCAAGAGAATTGCTTGAACTGAAGAGGCTGAGATTGCAGTGAGCTGAAATCGTACCATTATACTCCAGCCTGGGTGACAGAAACTCTGCCTAAAACAATAAATAAATAGAGAAGCAAGGAGAGAGAGCAGCTCTCATTCCCTAAAGATTCTTAGTCCCTAACTGGGACTCAAAACCCTGTATTTTTAAAATGAGCTAACAAAAATGTCTTTGAAAACAATTCAGCTATGTAATTTACAAACTGCTATCAAGAGAAGTGGTGTTTCTTAAAATTTCAACATTTTATGGCCCTTAGGATGCATATTCAACTATAGGAAAATTAATGATATTTGGGATTCATCTGGTTTGTTAGGTGCATACACAAATACCACAATCACAGGTGCATGCAAAACATTCCTGAAGTCTTACCTTAGACCCTTACATGTGCTGATGCTAGCGTCAGAAACCTTTTCATTAACAATATGTCCTTGATAATAGCAATCATCCTAAAAGAAAAGGGGTTTTGTAAAGAGAAGGACATGTGAATTTTAGAGCCACTGCTAAAGTTGGATTTGAAATCCTGAAACAGGATTTTAAATGCTTCAAACCATATTCGGCTGAACAACAGTAAACTCAGAGATGTTTATTAAATAAAAGCTTTCATATAAGTTAAAATTGTTAATGTAAGTTAATGATCCCAAAATGTTTATAAGGTATTAACCGTCAGTGTTGACTACAATGAATGTTAATAATATTTAGAAGAAATACATTTGGATATGTAAGTTTTAAACCTGACCTCTAAAAACACTGGGCATTCATTTTTCCTTTTGGCTGATTTCTCATTAACATTTTTTAGCAAAGATCAATAAACTTTTTTGCAAAGGATGGGTTATTCAGCTTGGGTTTTTGTTTTTTATTTCTTGATTTATCTAAAGTGTTCCATCAGATTAACTGGATCAGCACATTTCTTGCCCCCATTTGGAGGAAGATGCCCTTCTTAACATTTTCTCATGTGGGTTTCCATGAAGGATCTTTCTAGTTTGGGATAGATGAGGTGCTGGCCCATGTAAACTTGTATTATTGCTGTAGAGAAGACTGCTTGAAGGGCTTCTCATGGAAAATGTAGCTCAGAAAAAGAAGTAATGGTGCATGACCCCTCACATGGCTACACACTGTCATCTGCTAAGTCTAAGAAAAGATGGGCCATGAACAGGAGTCAAGAGAAATTGTTTAAGAAAAATAATTCTGCAATTGCCATTGAGGAAATAATCTTGGTTTGAGAGACCAAAAGCCTAGAGAAATGATAAAATTGACTGAGAGAACTAGCAGTATGTAACTCTTCACTCTCAAGAAAATAACATATTCCTTCTACCTACCCTCCTACAGGAGTCTTTAAAGGCTGCAAAAACTTAGGAGAGTTGCCATGAAATGGTTTTGTTCTTGTTAAAATATAAAAAAAGGAAAGTGGAAGATCAATTATATAATTACTACTGTTGAAAAAATTACTAATGTTATAAATGCAGTTTCACTTCGACTTTTTGCCTGGCAAGGACACTGCCTTTAGGTCTCTGGGTAAAACCCCTTTTAAAGAATTGAAGAGAATCTATTTTACCGTAATTTGTGGGCTTGTGGTGATCTCCTTTCCAGTGGAATTATAATATGTTTCTGTATAGCCTGGTGCAAGGAGATTCCTGGAGGAAAAAAACACAGAGATGTTGTGGTTACTTGTGGTGGCTGCAAAGTCCAGTGAACTTCTCTGGTCATTTGAGAGCAAAAGCTGATTAGTCCAGGTGTGTGTGACCCATAAGCAGTAACAGACTCAGCACACTCTCCACATGCGGCCTTGCTCTTGCCAAGGATAATATCAAAGGTAAAGATACTTACTTGGTTTTTTTCAAATAAAGCACCGCAATTTTTCCATTAACTGTCATTTTATACTTTAATTCAGTTTCAAATTGTTCCTGCAAAAATGTACAAACACTTTCTTATAATTAAAAACAGACACAAATATTCATTTGACTATTATATTTCTATCTCTGTACTCATTAGCAAGCAATATCTGCCTTTTTAGCAGTATAATACCAAATGCTTTCCTCTTCTCCCTTTAACAGATCAAACAACTCTGGCAACTAAATAGACAAACTATCTGAGAGCCTTATATCCACACCCATCCATCTATCCATCCATCCACCCATCCGTCTGTCCGTCCATCCATCCATCCCTGCATTTTACAAGTACTGTTTGAGTGAATGCTGGTTCTTTGCAGGACACTGCTAGGTTTTGAAAATTCAACTCTAAGCAAAAAACATTGTTACCTACTGTCAGAGAGCTTATAATCTTGTGAAAAGACAGAAAATGGGGTGAGTTACATGCATGATAATGGATATATGTACTAGGATCTCTAACGTCTTAAGGACAGGAAAAGCTTTTTTGAGGAGGTAACATTTAAGATGAGACATAAATTACCCAGGTGAAGTAAGGGAAGTTATCTGAGTAGAAGGAATTGTATACAAAGAGGCCTAAAAACCTCCATTGTATTTCCTGATTTTTGGTCTTGAGGTCTTCTCAAGACTAAGTAGAACATCAACTATGAGAAACATAACAGGGAATATATATACTGTAATGTGAGAAAGAACCATCAAGAAGAAACTGCAGTCCCAGGTATTTAGGAGGAAGAAATATCACATCAAGTAAACCACATAAAAGGAAAATTATTTTAAACTTAGACTTAGGTATATAAGGAGAGTTACTGAGGACTACAGAGAATTATTTTAAAGAAGATGTTTTTGGGGACTTACTATTTGTATACTCTGTGAGTTCTGAAGTACGTGTCAAAAGAAGTAAGAAGCACCTTGATTTTGAGAATACTCATTAGAAAGAAATGATTTTGGTTTTACTTAGTAAGACTAGCTGGCCACAGAAACCTATAGATCCAAATTTCCTTTAAAAGTAATGTCATGGGTCACATTTAGAGTTTGATTTGTAAATCAGGGTTATTGCTGTGGTTGCACTCAATATCTAAAAACTCATTGGGAAGTGCCTGGTTATTGTCATTAAAGAGGTCTAAAGGTGATAGACCAGAGGTGGTTGAGAAACACATATTACGAACTGAGTTATGTTTCCTCTGTTGTGTAGCACCTTAGGTCAAGCCTTTCTTCTCTCCCTTCCCTTCTGGCCAGGATGGTATCTGAACTCATAGAGGTACAATGTATGTTAGAGTCATCAGATCATGAGTACTGTGCTGGGATTTAGCTGTCTCCAAAGTCAGTTGTTATGGTCCATACTTTACTTAAAACTTCAGTTATTGAGGTCTGCTCTGCTGTCAGTAATCCCAGCCTATAAATATCCCTCACTGTGGGCCTAGATAAGCAGAAGCTGATAGACTCAGCTTATTTTCATGGATGACTGGAAAGAGCCAGGGCATTGAACATAAAAGGGAGAATAGTCATAACCTTTTATTGTTCAGGTTTAAGAAAGGCTAGCTAGAATGAAGCTATGCCAAATATGGTCTTCTACCAGAAATGGCCTTCCACATATCTGCTTCCTGGCAGCGTTGGATTTTTAGAAGATTTAGTTATTAAACTTTAGTTGAAGGTTGTTTTAGAAAACAATAAATGTTTTTGGAGTGGAGTTTTAGTCCACACTGGCATAAAGATTATGGACGGAAGGAAAGATCGAGCAAGAAAGCCAGGGGCCTCTGTGAAAGAGAGTACACTGGGTAATGTATAACCATGCTTTTGAAAGAGAGTTCCCTGGTGGAGAGCAAGGTCTGAGGATAAGAAGTGTGTTCTATTTGTGTACTCTGTGGGTTCTGAAGTATGTGTCAAGAGAAGTAAGATGCACCTTGATTTGGAGGAGGAAGGAAGGAAATGATTTTGGTTTTACTTAGTGAGACTAGCTGGCCACAGAAACATATAGATCCAAATTTCCTTTAAAAATAATGTCATGTGTCACATTTAGTTGGTGTATTGGGAAAGCCACAGTTTTGGATGGTCCTGGGATGGAAACAAATCTGTAAAGTCATGGTCATGTCAATGGGCACACAAGAAATATCAAGGGCAGCTCTGGAAGACCTAGAGGGGCTCTTCATTCTAGCAGTTCAACAGTTGTTCAAAACATACAGTAAATCCCTGAGCTCTAGAAACCCTAGCTGCTAAATCAGCTAATGGGTTTGAAAGAGTTCCCAGTATGAGGGAGGAGTTGTGCTGTAAGATATTTTCTTTTATGACATGGGCCAGTAGCAAGATGGTTTGGGCTTCTGAAAACGTGTGCAATTTGGATGCTGAATTCTATGAAGAATAGTTACTGTCTTTAAAGTGTAAGTTCCTAGCATCAGGAACTTTCATTGAGTTTATGTTGAATATGTATCTATGCAGGTTTATGAGTTCTGTGCTCCAGTCATATTCATTCATTTGTCCATTAGTTTACTTACTCATTTGGTCATTTATTTAACATACTTATTTAGTCCTTCTTATGTCATTCATATAAAATATAATTGTGAATATAATCATGAATAAAATATTCAAAGTTCTACCTTGTTCTTTACCTCCAGCCCCCATAAACTTGTACACAGGGAGTATTTCAATCTAGCTGAAATACTAAGCAATGTGTCATGTGTGATCAATGCAGAAAGATGGTGTCACACCCCTGGCATAGCTCACAGGTAAAGCCAGTGCCTCAGTTCTCTGGTTGTATAATAAAACAACACGGGGCACAGTTGTATAATGATAACTACAAAAGTCCTCCATCTTTCACTGTCTCTAGAAGTGAAGTACTTAATCTAGGATGAGACCTGTGAAGCATGTATGGGATACAGGGATCCCCTTGATCATAAGGGTGGTCAATTGCACTATGAATTCTAGATCATTTGAAATAGTATTTGCTCATCAAGTCTTTGCACGGGGAAGACCAATAGTCTCAACACAGAAACTGCAAAGATAACTCCCAAGAACTTGGCTTGTACCTGGAGGATGGTGTTGTTATTAGTCATAAGGTGTGCCTGAGAGACTACAGAAGACACTATGCCAATGGAAATCATATACCTGTTGTGTGGCAAAGAAAGATGTCACTAGCTTCTTTAGTCTGTGTTTGTAAAACAAGTATGACATGGCAGAACCGAATAACTCCAAGAGGGCAGGATAGATTTACAAGGCATGTAGCAGCATAGGAGCCTCGGGTCTGTGAACAGGACAGAAGCTGGAATCATGGGGAGATTGCTGCAGTTTAGTTCTGGATGTTCACAGGGTGATATCAAAAGCCACATGATAGGACTGCCAGATAAAATACAGGATGCTAGTTAAATGTGAATCTCAGATAAACAGAATATTTTTTGTTTATAAATATAACATAGAATACTTCTTTAAATACATATGCTCCATACGACAATTGTGACATACTAATCAAATAGTTACTGTTTATTTGAAATTTAAATTTAACTGGGCATCCTATATTTCTCTTTGCTAAATGTGACAATCCTGCACATGGAGGAGCTTAGAAGATGTGAGAAAGAATGGAAACTAGAGATCAGTGACTAAGAAAAAGAAATGCAAATGCACTAACTGGGAAAATTAGATTCATTCTGCTGTAATGCTTCTTTATAATGATATCAGAAATGTTGTGTGGGATATACTAATACAAAAAATTGTACTGTTTGTCTGAAAATCAAACTTAACTGGTATTCTGTATTTCATCCAGAATACATATGACATATAGCAGCCCTACCATGTGACTTTTGATGTCTTCCTGTGCACAACCGGAACTAAATCCTAGCAGAAGTTACTGCTAACAGTTTAGCCACATGGTTTTTGTGAGGTAATTCAAAGGTTTCACCTGACACCTGAGATATTAAAGAATAAACATGGGAGGGTTTTATTTCTGAGATGATATGGGAGCATTCAGTGCTCATTCCATTATATTGATCAGGCCAGATAATATATTCTCTTCTACTCTCTACAACTAAAGGAAGCAGGAGAGGACTTGGAAATATAACAGATGAAACTAAAAAAAAAAAATTAAAGTAAGATTTCCACTGAAACATTAAAAGATTCTCATTACTTAGGTAATTTTTTCTTCAATTATCTGTAGTATTTATTTTAATACTCTTATTTCCTTTAGAGATAAAATTAATGTGCTTTGCAAGTATTTATTTTGGACCAAGAGGTATTTATGAAACAAGTATTTTTGTTCTAGGACAAGGGTTGGCAGATGAGGGTGAAGGAGGAGTAGGGACATGTCAAAGACATTTAAAAAAAAAAAAACCTTTTAAAAATTTACCTGGGCAGTTTCAAACCAGAAGTGAAGGTTACACTTACTGTCATAGAAACACATGCACACACACATACACTTGTGAATACACCATTGCAACAGACACAAAATCAACATTTCTTTTTAAAATCAGTAGCCAAACTTTATAATACTGACTGTGACTGGTACACAATTTCAGGATAGGGACATATTAATATATATATGAATATGGCAAGTCGACTTAACAAAGATTAGGCCGGACGCGGTGGCTCACGCCTGTAATCCTGGCACTTTGGGAGGCCGAGGCAGGCGGATCACGAGGTCAAGAGATCAAGACTATCCTGGCCAACACGGTGAAACCCCGTCTCTACTAAAAAGACAAAAAAATTAGCCGGGCGTAGTGGCGCGCGCCTGGGGTCTCAGCTACTCAGGAGGCTGAGGCGGAAGAATTGCTTGAACCCAGGAGGTGGAGATTGCAGTGAGCTGCCGAGATTGCGCCACTGCACTCCAGCCTGGTGACAGAGCAAGACTCCGTCTAAAAAAAAAAAAAAAAAAAAAAAAAACCAAAGATTATAAGGGACTCTAAATGTAGAGAGAATCTTTTAAGTAGTAAGAAATCCATTAAAAAAAGGCATAGAAGGAAAAACAAGCATATTATTAAGAAAGGAAAAGAGAATACCAAGGTTGTCTAACAGTTTATGTTGAGAAGAAGAATTTTAAAATAAAGGATTATTAACTAGGACATGAAGCCACAAAAATTGAAAATTATAAGAAATTCATAAGAAATGGAATATGATGGGCTACACAGGGCAAAGCCATAGCATAATATGTTTTTTTGACATGGAATTTTGCTCTTGAAGACCATGTTGGAGTGCACTGGCACAATTTCAGCTCCCTGCAACCTCTGCCTCCTGGGTTCAGAGGATTCTCCTGCCTCATCCTCCTGAGTAGTTGAGATTACAGGTGCCCACCACTAAGCTCGGGTAATGTTTTGTATTTTTAGTAAAGATGTGGTTTCACAACATTGGCCAGGTTGATCTTGAACTCCTGACCTTAGGTGATCTACCCACACCGGCCTCCCAAAGTGCTGGGGTTACAGTGCACCCTGCCCATAACATAATCTTGAATAAGGAGTTAAAATTTGTATCCTGCCTCACTTTTCATATACATTATTCTAAAATATATTTATAAGTAGTATCATTATCATCTCCACTTTAAGACAAGGAATTTGAAGTTTATATTTTTGTACATTTATAGAGACTGAATTGACAAAATTTACAGGTGAACACAAACTAATCCTCTGATTTTTAGATCCTATACACTTTCACTATGGATCAGGAAAATGTAATGTTTCTGTAGCCGTTTAACCTAGTAATGGACTAGATAAAGAATATAACTGCAATAAATATAAAGCACATTATATCAACCTCATCCATCTACTCAGTCATTGTAAAAATTAATACTGTTCATCTAATATGGGCCAGTAACTAGTCTATGGCTTTTGTTAATAAAAATATATGAAGCTCAAATTTATTTTTTACAGTTGTGAGGAAATCACTTTACAAATGTGATTAAAAACACTTCACCTGTGTTTAAATTTTCCTCAACATGTTCAGTGAAAAAAGGGTATTTGGCATTTGTGTGTGTGAGTGTGTATGTGTAAATGTTGGCTTTCTTGGAAGTGGTGTTGACTGTGAGTCAACAACACATAAAGAGTTAGATAATTAGCACATTTCCAGAAGAAGGCAATTAATCATTGCTTTAGTAGCTAAAGGTTGATAACACAGAAAATGCAGGTGAACTAGTAAAAATTCAGCTGATGGCTAACAAGGGAAGTGAAGGACTTCTTCAAGGAGAATGCAAACCAGTGCTTAAGGAAATCAGAGAGGACACAAACAAATGGAAAAAACATTCCATGTTCATGGATAGGAAGAATCAATACTGTGAAAATACCCATACTGCCCACAGTAATTTAGAATCAATGCTATTCCCATTAAACTACAATTGACATTCTTCACAGAATTAGAAAAAATTACTTTAAAATTTATGTGGAACAAAAAAAGCCTGTGTAGCCAAGACAGTCGTCAGCAAAAAGAACAAAGCTGGAGGCATTATACTACCAGACCTCAAAGTATACTACAAGGCTAACCAAAACAACATGGTACTGTGCAAAACATGGTGCAGAACAGACACATAGACCAATGGAATAGAATAGAGAAGTCAGAAATAAGACCATGCATCTATAATCCTCTGATATTTGACAAACCTTACAAAAACAAGCAACAGGAAAAAGATTTTCCTATTTAACAAGTGCTGCTGAGAGAACTGGCTAGCCACATGCAGAAAACTGAAACTGGACCCCTGTGTTACACCTTCACAAAAATTGACTCAACATAGCTTAAAGACTTAAACGTAAACCCAAAAACTATAAAAACCCTAGAAGAAAATCTAGGCAATGCCATTCAGGACATAAGCACAGGCAAAGATTTCATGACAAAATCATCAAAAGCAATTGCAACAAAAGGAAAAATGATAAATGAGATCTAATAATACTAAAGAGTATCTGTGCTGCAAAAGAAACTATCATCAGGGTAAACAGACAATCTGCAGAATGAGAGAAAAATTTTTATGATCTATCCATCTGACGAAAGTTGAATATCCAGAATCTACAAGAAACTTAAATTTACAAAAACAAACACACAAACAACCCTATTAAAAAGTGGGCAAAGGACATGAACAGACACTTCTCAAAAGAAGACATTCTTGCAACCAACAAACATGAAAAGAAGCTTAACATCACTGATCATTAGAGAAACGCAAATCAAAACCACAGTGAGATACCGTCTAATGCCAGTCAGAATGCTGATTATTAAAAAGTCAAGAAACAATAGATGCTGTCAAGCCTGTGGAGAAATAGAAACGCTTTTATACTGTTAGTGGGAATGTAAGTTAGTTCAACCGTTGTGGAAGACAGTGTCGCAATTCCTCAAAGACCGACAACCAAAAATACCATTTGACCTAGCAATCCCATTACTGGGTATATACCCAAAGGAAAATAAATCATTATATTACAAAGATAAATGCATGCCCATGTTTGTTGTAGCACTATTCACAATAGCAGTGACATGGAATCAACCCAAATCCTCATCAATGATAGACTGGAAAAAAAAAAAGGTGGTACATATACCCCATGGAATACTATGCAACCATAAAAAGGAACAGAGTCATGTCCTTTGTAGGGATACAGATGGAGCTAGAATCCACTATCCTCAGCAAACAAACACAGGAACAGAAAACGAAACACCACATGTTCTTTTTTTTATGGCATTTTAGGTTTTTGGGTACATGTGAAGAACATGTAAGATTGTTGCATAGGTACACACATGGCAGTGTGGTTTGCTGCCTTCCACCCCATCACCTATATCTGTCATTTCTCCCCATGTTATCCCTCCCCAACTCCCCACCCCCCGCTGTCCCTCCCCTGTTTCACCCACCCCACAGACCCCAGTATGTGATGCTCCCCTCCCTGTGTCCATGTGTTCTCATTGTTCAACACCCGCCTATGAGTGAGAACATGTGGTGTTTGATTTTCTGTTCTTGTGTCAGTTTGCTGAGGATGATGGTTTCCAGGTTCATCCGTATCCCTACAAAGGATACAAACAATGAGAACGCATGGATACAGGGAGGGGAACAACACACATAGAGTTGTCGTAGGGGGTGGAGGAAGCGAGAGTGTCAGGAAAAATAAGTAATGCATGCTGGGCTTAATACCTAGGTGATGGGTTAATAGACGCAGCAAACCACCATGGATACATTTATCTATGTAATAAAACTGCACATCCTGTACATGTATCACAGAACTTAAAATAGAATTTTTAAAAAGAAAAAATTATTAGAAAAGAATTCAGCTGATGAGTCTCTTATTTTTACCAGTAAGTAATACAACTAAATGGTCAGTGTCTCAGAGTTACAGAGTGACTTTGAGACTTTACTGAAACAGGACCTGAGCTACCTTAATGGCCAGAAAGTCTCTGTTGATTCCAAAAAGACTCTTCAGAGAACTTACAGATCCTCTCATATACGAAATTAATTTAGCTGCTTGGATAGGCAGCCACAAATAATAGTAACATATAAACTTATCATTTGGAGTCAAACAAAGCTTTGAATCTTGGCTCTAAAACATATTAGCTGTGTGCTCCTAGGCAGGGTACTTAACTTTTCTGAGCCCCTACCTCTCCACTTAGAAATAAAATTCTGTAAAAATAGACTTATGTTGTATGGTTGTTGAAAGGACTAAATATGAAAATATATTAATAATCCTTTTATTTTCCAACTTTTATTTTAGGTTCAGGGGATACCCGTGCCAGTTTGTTATATGGTTAAATCGCATGTCATGGGGGTTTGGTGTATAGATTACTTTTTCACCCAGATAATAAGCATAATACACAACAGGAAAAAAGGTGTCTGACATTTTCAAGAAACTGTTAGGAGGCATTTGAAGAAAGTCATATTGGAGCGTAATCCAATGCATATGGGCTCCATCTGAAGTTAGTGAAACCATTTGGTCGATAGATAATTATTTTGAGAAATAGGGTCGATTACAGAGTCTGTTATCATGCATTTGCTTTAGAAGAAATGCTATGGGAAATGATGCCCAGTGAGGTAATATGTCCACCTAGTGTGTTAGATTTTGGAGTATTTCTGTAAACTATTATTTATGTCTCATTTATCTGTATTTTCCTGGCTCCCAGAAGAAGACTTAAGAGTGCAGGTAATTATAACGTTGTTGAATGAATCATCATATTTTAGGTTTCTGTTAGAATTAATAAATGTTTATTGAGTGATTGCTGACTGAGAATATGTTGTTTCATTTGTAGTAAGAAATATGCAAACGTTAACAGGAGCCTATTTAGAAAAGACAGATAAATTTCATGTTAATGTGCATGTGTACATTGCATTCACGTGCTATATTTTGTTTTCTGTTTTAATTGTCATAGTTGTGTTAGATAGATGATAGGTAATGTTGAGATAAGAAGATAGATTAGATAGAGATAGGTACGCAGGTGGCATCCAATTTTCTTTGTAAGTACTTAGAATAAATTATCATAAAATGTTAAATTTACTCTGCTACCTTGGATATTTTCTTTCACTTCTCAGAAAATTGATTTGTAAAAGAGGCTAATAATGTAACTTTGGGTTATAGTGAAGATTTTTTAAAAGATCAAAAACAAATACGAATATAATCATTGTTATTTAACTCCAAGGTGTAATCACTAAAAACATCATAAAGTCCACTTTGATACACACAGGCGCACGCACACACACACACACACACACACACACACACATATAAATCTCATATCTATCTCTTATCTCAAGGTTCTTTGATAAATCAAAAGCTGTACCTGTTGTTCTGGCTCTTTGATCTCTCTTCTTTTACGTAGTGGATGAAGTCTTATCGGATAAACCACTTCATAGTTCTTCATGCCAGGGAGTTCTGTTATAGCGCTTACTGAGAAAAAAAAGAAAAGGTTTTTCCAGGTAGAGCTGAAGTAGGCTGGTCAATAATGGCCATCCTTACTGCATTCCCAGTGAACGATGCTACACACAGAAGCCTGAAAAGATGAATGTCAGAGGTATTAATGTGCTGACACCAGAAGAAAGCAACAACATCAGAAACCCTCTCTTCCCTCTTAACGTTTTACTTTAACCTATATCTGTATCTTCTGATATTTCCCTGTTAAAAGTTTACAAGTGTCTCTCTGAGATAAGTATTTCTTTTGGATTTTTCCACTTCTCCTTATCTTTGATCCCTGTGGTACAGGGACATAGCAGCAGCACAAGGCAAAAAGAAATGAAGACAGAAGCCAAAGTAATCCTCTGAGAAGCTAATCAGTCCCAGAAAAATTGAGTTGAAGCACTGGAAACCATATAATCTTAGAAAAATTAAATAACTAATGTACACAATTTTTTATTTTGCTTGGATTTGAAAACAGCGATGTTCTATACTAATGAAAATAACTATGTCACTGTAAGAAAAGGCTCCAATACTAGGTTTATAGAATGTGCTGGCACAAGCAATACAGATAAACCTTCATTTTACATACAAACATTTTAAAAATGAAAATTAGAGAAGCAGATAACTCAAACAGAATCACAGGGCTGGAAAGACTTTTTGAGCCTGTAGTCTCATTGAAAGAGAACTAAAAAGTGATTCGATCCAACCTATCTGCATCTTAAATGCCCCTCTTCATGTTGTTTTTAGAAGTCATTTTGTTTATTTTGAGACAAGGTTTCACTCTGTCACCAAGCTGGAATGCAGTGGCGCACACACGGCTCACTGTGGCCTGAACCTCCTGGGCTCAAGCCATCCTTCCACCTTAGGGTCCAGAGTAGCTGGGACTACAGGTATGCACCACCATGCCTGGCTGTTTTTTTTTCTGTTAGAAAAGAGGTCTCACTGTGTTGCCCAGGCTGGTCTCAAACTCCCAGTCTCTAGCAGTCCTCCTGGTCAGCCTCCCAAAGTGCTGGGATGACAGGCATGAGCCACTGTACCTGGCCTGGAAGTCATTTTAGAGAGAGTTTTCAATTTTCTCAAACCTAACTTTAGATTTTCTATTTTCTTTTTGATTTGCCCATGTGGCCTAGTCTCTGCTCTGTGTATAGTTTAGTTAATAGACCTGCTTCTTAGATGCTGAAGGTGGGTGCAGGCTTAACCAGAGTGTAGACTGCAATAGCAGAATGAGGCCTAACTCAACAACTTCCTAGGACTGGAACTGGAAATGTTTGATTCTCTTCTCTGGGCAAGGACTAGGAGGGTGTCTAAACGTAATCCTAGCTCATTAAAGTACAAAAATCTTAGTTGTATGGTGAGATACATTTATGTTACTTTGGCTGATCTTTTAACAAACACACCTGAGGCACTTAATAAGTATTATGTATTGCTTACCCAGGAGGACTGTACCCTTACTCCAGTCACATCCCACAGAGCAAAACTCATTTTTTAAAGTTTTTTTTAAGAAACTAAAGCAGAAACTTTCAAAAAGTCTTAGTGTTGTTGATTTTTAAAATGATTTTAGTATGACTTAAATTAATTTGACTACTTGAGTGATTTATATTTAACTTTGAAGAATAAAAAAAGCGTTTAAACTGGCTAAGAACTCTTTGAGTCACAAATGGGGTGTTAAAATCATGAAAAATCTTTTCATTCAGTGGCTTAAGAGTTACTCTAAAAAAAAAATTCAAAATTACTTAAAGGCATGCCACTGACACTAGAATACCTTATTTTTTTATTTGGTTTGGGTGTTTAAATCATTTGAAAAAAGGAGGCTGATTAAATGGTTTCTCAAGCTAGTTCAAGTGATTTATGATTTATGCAAATAAATACAGAATTCCCTATAACATCTTGGAAGAGTCATTGATCATTAGGAAAGCTAAATTCTGATCCATTGTGATAAAATAGGCCTCATTACATTGTCACACTTCAAGAACAACATCGCAGGGTTCTTCAGTTCCTCATTTCTTGCTAATCACTGGGAATCTTTTATTTCTATTAAATTAACTTTTGGTAAAGGAAAACAACATCAGTTATAAAAATTTTTTGTAATATAAGTTCAAAAACCTAAAGAAATATTAAATCAGTCATTATTTTTCTGAGTTAAAATGTTTGTAATTGTTGTAATTATTTGGCAAAAATAAGATGCCAAAAGGTAAGAAAATTACTCCTGCCAGAAATTAACTGATGATATTGACACAATCCCAAGCTGCCTCCTTAATTCAGGGACACAGAACAAGCATACAATATGGCACCAACATGCTGCCTGGTGTATTACAGTAGTTAATCAGTGCAATTAGTCTAGTAAAACAGAGTTCACGAAGCCAAATTTCACCAGTGTTGCAGCCAACATAAATATTTTAAAATGCTATATAAGCACACACATGATTCTAATAGGAAATACTAGTCCAAGGTGCCTTAATGGAATAAAATAATAGCTGCATTCCCGATTCTTTGTATGGAAACAGAAAATGAAGTGAGTTTCCTTCTCAACACCATTCAGAAATGGTGAGAAGAAAAACAGGTCCATCTACACAACACAAATTTTCTCTCACATGCACACTGACCTCTATGCTTCTAGTTAGTATCTGAATTCTAATGTTTCATGAAATCAAAAATTACAATCTGGCTCTTAAATATGGGCTCAAAATATGTAAGTTAGCTATGAAATTTATTTCCAACTTTCCAGTGGCTGAACACTTCCAAACGGAAGCAAAAATCAAAGCAAAACAAAACAAGAGCAACAAAAAACACATTTCTTTTCAAAGTATTTGGCAACCTCTCATTCTCTTCAGTTTGAAGTGAATGGATTTCCAGTTCTTCCCGAAGTCTCGCAACAGCGTACGTGCTCTAAAGAAACCAAATAGAATTTCTCTTAAAGGCTCTTATTTTCCAGAAACCTAGAAGTCCCTGTAATAATGAGATCTGGAATACAACAAATGACACAGCCATCATAGGGATGTAACAGACCTAAATATTGTTTAGCTCACCCATCTTCAAGTTTAATGGAGATGGCGCAGCCTCATCCCCACTGAATATCAGGTTAATTATTTTGAAGCCTGAGGAACAAAACACAACTAACTGTCATCCAGGGATTATACAAATCCCAGGCGTAACACAATACGTTTCTCTTAATTCATTTTAATACTTCCCACAGAACTCACATGCTGGATTAGTTTTGACTAGCAAACCCAGATCAGGAAAAAGAAAACTGTTATTTTGGTTTAGATTGGATAATTATTTTTGGCTGGTTTGAGTTTTAGAAAATTAAAAGCTCATTAACATTAATATTATAGACATTAGTCTGGATTGCTACATTATTTGTTCATGTGTTTGGGGTCATTTTGCAAACAGGAACATTAGCATGTAATATTGACGTTTTCATTTTTGTTCAAATGTGTTTGCAACTGTTGAAAGGAATGTCTTCCTTCCAAATTGAACATACCACATTAAACTCTGAATTAGGGTTTACACAAGGATATTGACTTACATTCTGGGATTCCCTGCATCTCCTCAAACCGTCTTGGGGTTTTAAACTTCATACATCAAAAGTGAGTACAAACAAAAGAAAAAAACGCATCTTAATTAGGTCTATTATTTTGACTATTTAGATTAAATTGTATATTTTCGTTTCAGTCTTCTAGTCACCTTATAGAGGCAAGAACTGACAGTTTGAAATAAAATAATTTAAAAAAATACTGTACCCCCTGGGTATTCTGCTGTAATATAGTAAGGACCTTTTTCCTTTATTGGTGTATTCATTTACATCTTCACATCACAAACACCTGTCACATGCTTTTAAATATTTGTTTTTCCTTTTCATAGGATGAAATCCCATAAGTCATTTTTTCTCAGGGGATTGTGAGGTTCACAGCAAACAACTGGCCTTATTTTACATCTGATTCTTTTATTTCAACTGTCTGGGAACTGGGCAGAAGTCATGGTCAGAGGGGCACATATGTATTGTTTCGATGATGGGGGCAGAGTACAAAGAGGAAGAGGTGGGAAATGAAAACTATTTTACTTCTTAGGTTCTGCCTGAAAAGGCAACCCAAATGGGGATCATCAAAGGGATAGTTTAGTGGCAAAAAGACACCCTTAATAATACAAGCTAGAAGTTAAAGAAGGGGTGACATCACACTTTTAGGCCTGAAGTCAGAGGAAGTTGTATCTCTTGGTGCCCTGTTGTGCATGCACATTCGGGTAGCAGAATCAGTTGGTGTGCCCAATTGCACGAAAGGCTATAATGTGCATGGGCTCCAGTGTTAGCCATGTGACTCGGTTAGTGGATCCTGCTTGATCTTTTTGCTCTTCACAAAGCTAGTGCCCAAGCAGTTCTTGTATTTCTGCCAAGAGTGGGTTCCAGAAAAGCTGTTGGTGATAGCATTTTTGGAGAATGGAGAGAAAAAAGATTTCTATTAAGTTTGATTCTAAAAGTAGGAATTTCAGGTCAATTTTAAATGGCTGGCATCAGTTTTATATATATTTTTAATATTTCAGGCTCATTTTACCAAAAGAGAACTGGTATAATGTAATACAAGAAAAAATAGGTATCAAGACAAAAGGCATTAGAGATGAAGAGGATCACTGCACAGTGGTAAAAGGTTCAGTTCAGATACAGGTATATATTATAGAAAGCAAAATATATAGAAACAAGGAAAATAACCAGATATTTACAGATACTAGGTTAGGTGAAATTTGTATAAGTCGTGAAAACAAATCAGAAACAAGTCAGAAGCAGGAAAATCATTTTTGGCAACCAAATACGGAGCAGGTGAGTGGAGGAGAAACAGCTTTTCCTCCCAAAGCCTATACCTCTAGTCGATAATCTGTTCCCATTCCCAGATCTCAGCAAACATTCTAAGACCCAAAAACAGGTTTACTAGGGAAAGATTCAAAGCGTTGCAGTTCATACGCTGACTTAAATAAGCTCTGGAAATAGAAATAAGCTGAAGAATCATGATACCCAATCTAATTTAACCAAAATCTAATTAGAGAATTTACCAGAAATTGAGAGACATGCTAGACATAATTCATTGTTAGGAAGTAGTATTTTACTCCTTTTGAATTTTTAAATGTTTGATATAACCAGCAAAATAGAAGTAAGTTATCAATTTAAGCTTAACAGCAACATTGTTCTGTTAAGTAATATCACAATACCTCATAAATAAAAAAATTATTTCCACTTAGTCACATTTATTACTAATAATAAAATGAGTATCTATAAATACTTGCACTCAAACAGAGCCAAACTGGCCCCCATAATAATAGCAGATATTTTCCTAAGCCTTCTACATAGCAATAGCCAAATCTGCCACATCTTTATCATTCTGAAAATAACAAGCTAGTTCTGATGAATTCCACTTTTGCAGTCAAAAATCATATTCATGATTTAAATTATGCTGTATGAAATTGTCCCTTTTATTTCCATATATTCTCGGATGAGATGCATACATACTGGTTCAAGACCTCTTGTTGCCTCTTTTTAACATTTTCTTTGTATTACTCACACCCTCCAAACAACAAGTTAAAAGCAGCCCAACTGGTTGGTAAAATTGTTTGAGAAAAAAGAAAAAAAAAAGTCAGAATATTTTATACAATAAAACTATGAGGAGACGATGAAAAAGTTCACTAATGCATTCAACAGAACCTGAAAAGAGCTAAACACGTACCTAGAACAGGAGAGAGGAGGAAACTGACTGTCAGGAGACCTTGCCACATGCTGGGAGATTCCAGGAGCACAGTGTCTGTTCTTGCTCAGATGGGTGCTGCTAGGTCTGTCCCTGCCTCCTCTCCAGTGAGACTGAACGAAACTCCCTGGTTCATTCTTGTCTGTGATTCAGGAAGTGTTTACTAAAGGTGTTGCACAACCTCGAAGCTGTGGTCCTGCAACAGTGGCACAGCAGGCGGAAGTCTTGGCCGCCTCCTGGCTCTAAGATTCTTTGATCTAAACTATTGTTTCGGTCTCTTCCATACTCCCCACTCCAAAGTAGTATATTTCTTACATGTTACTATAGCCAAATAAGCTATAAGAAAAGAAGCAACTACATTAATGAGTCCTGAAAAATATGCCAGGCATTTATCATTTTTACATTATGGATATTTAGATAATATATATATATATATATATATGTTTAAATACATTTTTACATATATATATATTTCTTAGAAATTTTTTTTAGGGGGACAGGGAGCACAAATATTCAGTCAAGAGCAGTAATTACCTATAATTATTTATCAACTATATATATATATATATATATATATAGTTGTTGGAAAAAAGTTATTAATGTTATTTTCCCCACACACACATAATGTGGTTCTGTAAAGCAATTTCTAATTCAACCTAATCACTATATAACATTCTGTTTTCAATTATTTTGTGTTCTATTTTTACACAAGGGTGGTCTCAGGAAGCTTTATCCTGAAATAAGAATGTCTGACAACATAAGCACAAGACTTCTTAGATCCCTGGGGGTATTTGTATCATAACTGACAATTGGGAGTGTGGAAAAAGGATTCAAGACCCAAAGGATAAAATTTTTGGATCTGTTACTGATGGTAGTAAGGCTAAACTGGGCATGTCCAAAAATCATACTTATAACCAATAAAGTAATATCAATTGAGCTTCTTACTAAGTTTTGAGTACTGATATAGTTTGGTTGTGTCCCTACTGGAATCTCGTCTTGAATTATAGCTCCCATAATCCCCTTGGGTTGTAGGGGGGGACCGAGTGGGAGGTAATTGAATCAAGGGGCCGGACTTTTCCCATGCTATTCTGTAGATGGTGAATAAGTCTCACAGGATCCAATGATTTTATAAAGGGCAGTTCCCTTGAACATGCTCCTTTTGCCTGCCACCATGTAAGATGTGCCTTCACCTTCCACCATGATTGTAAGACTTCCCCAGCCATGTGAAACTGTGAGTCCATGAAACCTCTCTTTCTTTATAAGTTAACCAGTCTTGGGTATTTCTTCGTAACAGTATGAAAATGGACTAATACAGGTACTCTCCTAAATCTACTGTTCTGGTTATTTTACAGTCCTCAGGATATTCATGTAATACACATTTACAATCATTTTGTAGGTGAAAAATTGGAGTTCAAAAGGCAAAGGGATTCAAAGATTAAGATTCAATTGTCCTCATTGTATAGATTAATAAGATTAAGCAGACAAAATCACCTATCCAGTAATTGGTAGAAGTAGAATCTGAACTAGGTGTTGTCTTGGCTTTTAGTCATACACTCATGCTTTCCTGTGGCTTAGCTAACTTGTACTCCTAGTCTTATTTCTATTGATAAGATCCTATAGAATAAAAGTAACTATGGAATTCTTAAGGAATAGAAATAATATTGGAGACCAGTTATTACCACAGAACCTAGTCCTAGTCCACAAAAATCATGCATCATATTACAGATTCTGAAGCACATTCTCATACTAGAGGGATTGCAGTGATGATTGATGTTTCCAAATGATCATAAAGTCATCAACTAACAACCACAAGTAAATTTCTGAGTTATTGAGCATTTTAACCATCAGAATTGCAATTCACAGATTTCTTGCCTCTTCAACCCAAGTTCAATTGCGTTGTCTTTTCCAGGGAACAGAAAGGATACTTTAACTTTTTAATTATTACATGTTTTCTTTCTCCCTTGATTCAATGTCATTTCACTTGTAGTGATTATGTGTCAGACACTGAGATTGCAGTTGAAAAAAGACAGTCATGGCCAGTGTGGTAGCTCAAGCCTATAATCCCAGCACTTTGGGAGGCTGAGGTGGACAGATCACCTAAGGTCAGAGTTTGAGACCAGGCCTGGCCAACATGATGAAACCCCAGCTCCACTAAAAATACAAAAATTAGCCAGGCATGGTGGGGCATGCCTGTAATCTCAGTTACTCAGGAGGCTGAGGTAGGGGACGTGCTTGATTGCTTAAATCCAGGAGGCAGAGGCTGCAACAAGCTGAGATTGCACCACCATACTTCAGCCCAGGCAACAGAGCAAGACACCATCTCAAACAAACAAAAATCAGAATCGTTTTCTTTGAGATGTTCACAATCTGGTGAGAAAGGTAAGTTCAATCACCATAAAATTGTACAAAGTGAGTATTACCAATTAATTATCACAATACGTTGTGTTTAATGTTACCATATATTTGTCAATAGCAGTCAGAGTTCCACACCAAACAGGGTAGGGAGTGCATCCTGGAAGCAAGAGTTCTGGGCAAAGGACTCCCTATTCCATTAATGGTGCTAGGGTAGCTGGCTAGCCATATGCAGAAAAATAAAACTGGATCCCTACCTTAGACCATATACAACAATTAATATGGATTAAAGATTTAAATGTAAGTCCTCAAACTATGACAATCCTAGAAAAAAAAAAAAAAAGGAAATTACATTGTGGACATTGGCCCTGGGAAGGAATTTATGATTAAGTCCTCAAAAGCAATTGCAACAAAAACAAAAATGGACAAGCGAGGCCTAGTTAAAGAGCATCTGTATGGCAAAAAACTATCATCACAGCAAACTAATAACCTACAGAATAGGAGAAAATATGGACAAACTACACACCTGACAAAAATCTAATATCCAGAATCTATAAGGAAGTTAAACAATTGAACAGCAAGAAACAACTCCATTAAAAAATGGGCAAAAGGCCACACCAAAAGGTGTGGTGGCTCACACCTGTATTCTTAGCAGTCTGGGAGAGCAAGGCATGCAGATCACCTGAAGTCAGGAATTAAAGACCAGTCTGGTCAACATGGTGAAACTCTGTCTCTGCTAAAAGTACAAAAATTAGCCAGGTGTGGTGGCAGGCGCCTGTAGTCCCAGCTACTTGGGAGGCTGTGGCAGGAGACTATCTTGAACCTGGGAGGAAGAGGTTGCAATGAACCAAGACTGTACCACCACACTTCAACCTGGGTGACAGAGGAAAGACTCTGTCCCCCTCTCCCCAAAAATGAGCACAAGAAATGAACAGACACTTCTTAAAACAAGACATATAAGCAACTAACAAAGATGTGAAAAAGTGCCAAACAAACCTAATTATCAGATAAATGCAAATCAAAACAACGAGTTCCATCTCACACTTGTCAGAATGGTGATTATTAAAAAGTCAAAAAACAAATGCTGGTGAGACTGCAGAGAAAAGGAAACACTCAATGTTGGTAGGAATGTAAATTAGTTAAGATACTCTAGAAAGCAGTTTGGAGATTTCTCAAATTAAAATAGAACTGTCATTTAACCCAACAATTCCATTGCTGGATTTATAGCCAAAAGAAAATAAATTATTCTACCAAAAAACACATGCACTCGTGTGTTTGACACAGTACTATACACAAGAGCAATGCATGGAATCAAGCTAGGTGTCCATCAATGGTGGAATGGATAAATAAAATGTGGTACATATATACTGTGGAATACTATGCAGCTATAAGAAAGAATTATATTCTTTGAAGGAACATGGATCAGCTAGAGGTCATTATCCTAAGCAAATTCATGCAGAAACAGAAAACCAAATACCGCATGTTCTCAGGTACACGTATAAACTAAATGTTGGGTACTCATGGACATAAAGATGACATCAGTGGACACTGGGGACTACTAGATAATGGAGGGAAGAGGGGAAAAGGCTGAAAACCTAGCTGTTGGGTACTATGCTTAGTACCTGAGTGGCGAGATTATTTGTATCTCAAACCTCAGGGATACAAATAATCATGCAATATATCCAGATTGATATGTACCTCCCTGAAAGTAAAAGTTAGAAAAAAAATAATTATGAGAATAAGTAAAGATGATATGTTATAGCACATTAGTTTATGGCTGGTAGTGTTTGGTTTTGTTGGAGCAAAGAATGGGAGAATGGGAAGATACCCTTCAAGTATAAAAGTTCATGCTTGACTTGAACCCTGTGGTGAATGGGCACCACTGGTGGGATCTGATGAGAAGCAGTATAACTTTCCTGCTTGCCTCTTTAGGAGAAGAGAGCATTGGAAATGGTGAATGATGACAGTCTGCAGGCTGATGCATGTGGCATTTTAAATTAGCAATCATTCTTCGGTTTTGTTCAATTCTCTTGCAGTCGTGACATGCCTTTGATCACAGATTCTTCCAGTAATCATTCCCATAAGATTTTATCATTCTTCATAGCCCAGAGTTATCTTTATAATGCCCTTTACTGTCAAAGAATTTATACCAGTCTCTAAATGAATTTTATTTTCTGCTTCCCTAGTTATTTCCTCAAAGATGCATCAAGTAGGCATAAAAGTTGAATTTGGACAATCAGCTTAACTTTACCCTTTGTTCCCTTGTGTTAACTACAGCAGTATCATTTATATCTTTAATTGTCATGACTTGTCAAACTTTTTGCCAAAATATAAAACATAAATAGCAGAGAGAAGACCTACATGAGTAAAAAAACATACATTTCATCATATAATACACTCAGAGGGGTACAGTAGAATGGGAAAAAGCATAAGTTAGCACTCAAAACTTGTGCTAAAGCATATTTTAGCAATGTTTTCTGTATATAATAAATTACAGGAATAATGCATGTGTATATGCATATCATTACTATTGTCACACACACACACACACAGAGTCATGGATCACTTAATGGAATACAGTCTGAGAAACATGTTATTAGGCAATTTTGTTGGTTTGCGTTATAGTATATTTATACAAACCTAGAGTAGACTACTACACACCTAGGCTGTATGGTATAGCCTCTTGCTCCTAGGCTACAAACCTGTGTAGCTTGTTACTATACTGTATACTGCAGGCAGTTGTAATACAATGGTAAGTATTGTGTAACTAAACATGTCTAAATGTAGAATGATACACAATATTATCTTATAGGACCACATCATACATGCAATCCATCAATGACTGAAATGTCCTTTATGTGGTACATAACTGTATGTAGGTACACACATAAATATACATGCATATGCACACATAAATACATATAAACCCTCCCCCTTTTTTTTTTTCCAGATAGTCTTACTCTTTTGTTGCCTAGGCTGGAGTGCAGTGGCACAATTTCAACTCACTGGAACCTCTGCCTCCTGGATTAAAACCTCTTTCTAATATATACAGGTATGTGCCACATAAATTACATTTCAGTCAATAATGGATTGCATGTATGATGGTGATCCATCAATACATGTAATTATATGTATATATGTATATGTGTGTAAAAATATAAATATATTTAGGATAGTATTTTAGAAAGAGAAATAATGCTACAAGGTGTCAGTGCTGCAAAAGGAAGTATGGAATGGTATAAAACCAGATTTAAATTTTAGAACAATTACCTTGACAGCAGTGTAGAAAAGGACTCTAAAGTCAGATTAGAGCAGAGAAAAGAAATTAGTTGTAAGTGAAAATGAAAGTAAGAGTCTGAATTAAAGCAGAAGTAATAGGGATGGAAAGAAGGGGAGAGGTTTGACAAATATTTATTAACTATAGTGGTGAGATTTGGTTACTAATTAGATATGGGGGTGCTGAAATTTAAAAGAGGGTTTATTCATTAAATATTTATTTAGTGTCTGCTATGTGCCAACTATGGCAATAGGTTTTGGGGATTAGACTTTGAACGAGATAAAAACGTACACATGCTTGGAGATTAGAATCTAGTTGGAATGAGAATGTGAGCAAAATAACTGCTATGAAAAAAATAAAACTAGCTGACAAGTTCTAAACAAACATCCATTGCTCACTCCTACTGTTTCCTGCCTTTGAAAGAGTACCCAGTAGCATAACCTCCTGGCCCCTTTCTGACCCTTCTCTTATTCTGCCAAGGCAAGTAGAGGGACCCATCTGCCTGGCTTTTGGTGGAGTACATGTGTGCTCTGCTTCTCTCTCCTTAAGTGTCCAGGGGCCAGTGGAGAGCTGTCCTCATGTGGAACATAGCCAGCCCCATGGACTTCGTGGGACACGTAGATGAGCCTACTGAATTCTGGGGACCAGTGCTAGCAAACATGCTAGTCCAAAGTTAGAAACCATATTTTGATCATATCCAGCATTAACAATTACAGAGGGGCTATTTTAATCTTTATTTACCTTGCCTGCTTTCTCAGATGTTTCAGAGATATAGTGAGGAAGATGAATGTTTTAAATTCTTTATCTTAAAGACCAAGAAGAAGGGGTAGGAAAGAAGGGGAGCTGGAGCTAGTTATTCCTCTTTTGAGAAGTAACAGATGTTGGATCTAAATTATGAGAACCTAAACATAAAAAACATGAGGGAAGAGCATTTCAGGCAGAGGGAACAGAAAATACTAAAGATTGAGGCTGAAACACACTCAACATATCCCAGAACAAAAAGCAAATCCATGTGGCTGGAGTGACTGAAGGAGAAAAGAAGAGTCAGTGGGAGATGTGGGGAAAGGGAACAAGAATGTTGAGCCTGAAAGTAGCTTACGTCAAGTGCAATGGGACACCCTTGGTGGAACTTCAGCATGTTTCTTTCTTTCTTTCTTTTCTTTCTTTCTTTCTTTCTTTTCCTCTCTCCCTTCCTTCCTTCTTTTCTTTTCTTTCTTTCTGTCTCTTTCTTTCTTTCTTTCTCTCTTTCTTTCTTTCTTTTCTTTCTTTCAAGATAAGATCTCACTATATGGCTCAGGCTCATCTTGAATTCCTGAGATCAAGGGACCCTCTTGCCTCAGCCTCCCAAGTAGCTGGGTTTACAGGCACACATCACCACACTCTGCTAGGAAGATTTCTTAATTGTTCAGTATTTTTACCTTGATGAACACTCTTCATAGTCTATGTTCTGCAAAAGGCTTTAGGAGAGAATGCTAATCGAAATCATCCCAGTGCAGAATACATCACAAAGAGAACACCCACTAACGTGAGGAGAGAGAACCCCATAAAGAAATCCACGGATTAAGGTGACTGCCCACCTTTCATTTAACCCTATGCCAAAGCCAAACGTCGCTGCTTCAAGAGTCATCTTTGAAAAGTATCTAAAATGGGGCTCATCCTCGTTTCCCGATGGAATTTATTCCCATGCTATTTGTATCTTCTGATTGCATTCTCCTCATCCATCATAAGTACCTTCAAATTTAATTTTTTTTAAAAAAAGAAGTATATTCATAGTTTCAGAGGACAATTTGGGCACTCCTTTGTTATAATTTTTACTATTAATATGGCATCATACCAGCCAGCTGGGCAGAAAAAGACCTGTCCTCTCTATGGGCCCCAGCTCTGGGTATGACCCTGGGGCAGGACACTGACCCTGCCCACTGCTCCATACTTTCATGTCCGGTCATCTTTGCAGAGAAAAAAACACTCCTGGAAGTATGACCAACTCGCCTAGTCACTACAGCTGGCCACATCCTGCCCTGATGGAGGCCATTCTGGGAAACCTTTGACTTCAGGTCCTGGGAGCCCATCCAGTGTGGGAGGTGAGCTGCCTTCCCCACCTGGCCAACATGGTGAAAACCCATCTCTACTGAAAATACGAAAACTAGCTGGGCACAGTGACGGATGCCTGTAGTCCCAGCTACTAGGGAGGCTGAGGCAGAAGAATCACTTGAACCCGGGAAGTGGAGGTTGTAGTGAGCCAAGATTGCACCACTGCACTCCAGCGTGGGTGACAGTGTTATACCCTTTCTAAAAAAAAAAAAAAAAAAAAAAAGCAAATTGTCCTCTGCGGTCACAAGGTCACAAGAGCACTGAGGGGCCATTGTTGCTGCCACTTTCAGGTAAGAAGCAGGACCCCAGGGCACAGTGGGCTATTGTGTGTCCTGGAATGTCCTGGCCAATTGAATGATGGTTTTTCTCTTCAGTGGATCTTCCCTGACCAGCCAGCTCTTTCCTCTTCAGCTCTTGCCTTGCAGTGACTCTGAAAGCTTGTTGTTCCATTTACTGTGTATACTCATTTTATTTCATAGAGTAAAAGATGTCGAACGTAAGTTTTTGTTGTTTGCCATCAGCTCCCCCTGTATTCTCTCACCACGTCTCTGGCATGGAGAAGCCGGAAACTAAACATGGGAAGTGAACATCAAAATACATTCCAAGTGTTTTGACTTTCGAAAGTCATTAGAGCTCATGGTGAAGGCTCTGTTTATTTGCTTTGAAAATGATAATCATCAGTTCACATGCCTGCAAGGAATCACAGGCAGGAAAAAAATAGTTATAAATACAGCTGGGTTTTAATAAAATAAGCAAAAGAATTCCTACAATCTTCACTCAGTAAGCAGAATTTTTAGGACTGAAATAGACAGATGTATGTACCTATGTATGAAGCTTATGTACCTAAGTAAATTGATATATATTTGGTTTGAGAGGACTATGTTGAATTTACAAGTATGTACCCATGCATACCTGTGTCATATGGGTGTGCTGAATGCATATGTATATGCTGTGGTCTGTTCAGTTTGGGATGTCCGTTGGACATGTAGAGTCTGGAGTTCAGGGGCGTTGAGGCTGGGGGTCTCCAGGCAACATTTGGCAGGACACAGGTGGGCTTTAAGGCCCGAGGATGAAAGTGGAGGAGAGAAATGTGGAGGCTGAGCCCTGGGGGCTGCAGGGTGGAATAGCCAGATGAGGGATGGATCCCGCCAAGGAGTCCGGAAGGAGCTGCAGTGAGGCAGGGCAGGTGAGGGAGGGCCCCTCCATCCATGAAGGGTTTTTCCAGAAGCAGGACGTGGCCACCCGTGTTAAACCCTCTGACAGGTCAGATAGTCTAGTAGGACAGTGGGAGCCAAAGCCTGACCCCAGTGGGTCCCAGGGAGAATGGAGGAGAAGCAGCAGGAGTTTCGGCAGCATCTACCGTCTACAGACGGTCAGAGGGACAACCCCCCACATGCTGAGCACTGATGGGATTCCAGCCAGGAGAAAGGCAGCCAGCGACCTTGCCTTAGAGCAGGGGGATGTGCAGCAGCCAGGCCATTGACCAGGAGTGATGGATGGCTTCGGAGCCCATGGTGAGCCTGACCAAGGAAGCTTTGGGAGAGTCTCTCCACTTCAGCAGGGAGGAAGGCAACATCTGGGACAGAGCCAGTGGTTGGTGAACAAGATATGGGAGCCTGATCCCTTTTGTTATCTTCTATTTCCCAGTGAAAAAGGAGTCAGGTTCTCAGCTGCAAGTGATGAGAAGGGCGAGGCCATAGGGCATTCAAGTATGAAGAGATGCGAAGTGATTGTGTCTGGGTGGGATGAACAAAGGGACCAGGGAAAGTCTCCACCTCTCAGGGCTATACCGACTTGGGAGCATAACACGAGACTAGTTAGCAAGAATTCTGGCGTTTCCTCCACTGCACTGGGCTGCCGGGAGGCAGGAATGAAGTAAGCACAGAGTTTGATTAAAGTATCCCCCAGGTGACACAAGAAGGGAGGGTGAAAGTTGTCACAGGGACAGGCAACGGGGGTTTATAATAATGCACAGTGCACTCTTCCCTGGGGAGAAAGCAGGTGAGGATGTGCGGGGAGGTAGATGGCAGCAAGTGGGTGAGAGGAATGAATTGAAAGACCACACTGTCAGGGCCTGCACCCAGAGATGCGGGCTGGTGGGTGTGGAGTGGCCTGAGCGTGGTATATGCAGGAGAGTTTCAAGATGCAGCCCTGTTGAGAGTTGCAGAGGCCATACAGGAGAGTGAGGACAGAGTGGAAGTTTCTGGATCCACAGGGTCCAGAGATAAAGGTCAGGCAACGACCATGATTAGCAGCTATGCAGGTAGATGGAGAGCCAGGCTCAGGTAAGCTAAAGCCGGCAGGTAAGCCTGGAGCAGATGCTCAGCCCTGGCTGCCTAGGGAAAAATTAACAGATGCCCGTGCAATCCGCCTGCCCCAACACCCCCAGGCACACTGGCACCACTGGTCTAGGCTCTGCCCTGGACCTGGGAGTGTGAAAAGCTCCCCAGGTGTTTCTGCACACAGGCTGAGAACAGCTCCAGCTCAGAGCTTCTTACCTCAACGTTCCCGGGACGCTCCTGTGGATCTCCTTAAAATGCTGATTCTGGTGCAGGAGGTCCAGGTGGGTGGGGTCAGGAACTCTGCCTTTCTAAGGAACTCCCAGGTGCTGTCTGCTGTGGGTACTTTGAGGAGCAAGGCCTTAGAGAAAGTGTTCTTTTTTTTTTTTTAATTTTGAACTCTCATTTATTAGTGTACCTCTCAACCGTTAAAAAAAATAGAAAAGTAAATAAATAAATAAATAAATAAATAAATAAATAAAGCTGCCCCCAAAATGTCTTAGACCATTCTTTTTGTTGTTCATTTGTTTTGACATAGAGTTTCGCTCTCTCACCCAGGCTGGAATGCAATGGTGTGATCTCAGCTCTCTACAACCTCCACCTCCTGGGTTCAAGTGATTCTCCTGTCTCAGCCTCCCTAGTAGTTGGGATTACAGGCACCTGCCACCACGTCTGGTAATTTTTGTATTTTTTGTAGAGACGGGGTTTTACCATGTTGGGCAGGCTGGTCTCGAACTCCTGGCCTCAAGCAATTTGCCCACCTTGGCCTCCCACAGTGCTGGGATTACAGATGTGAGCCACCATGCCTGGCCTTATACTATTCTTTAAAAAAGGAAACTGTTTAACTTTACACCCACCCCATCCCAGTTTCAAAACACATCATTTAATTGTCTTGTTCACAGACATTTTCAAGGTGAGATTTTATATTTTGCTCCCATGACTTCTGGTTATCAGGAAACCCCTGCTTTCCTTTACTGAAGGAGTTTGGTCCGGCTGATGTTGGTGTATCCCCTCCAAAATTCTTCATCCTCATTTTTGCTTCTGGAGGCATTTCCTCTGGTCCATTCCCTGACCCAGGTGTGATGGCCATGGCTGATGCTGCTTTGTCATCTGACCACCTGTGGCGAATCCACCGTGGAGATCTTTGCAGGCTTCGTTGGGAGGTCTCCAGCTTCTTTAGCTGACCCTTCTCAGCGCTGCGACTGGAACTTTCCCCTCCAACACTAGAAGAAACGGTCTTTGTTTTCACAGGTTTTTCTGCTGTTTCTTCAGGTGCTCCGGCGGCTCCAGCTCGCTGTGACTTTTCAGGCTTCTCCTCTCTCGCCCTCCCCTCCGCCATTTCCCCACTGTGGCCTTCCCTTCTGTGTTCTTAACAAAGCTTGTTTCCGCCTGACTGCCTATGCCAGCCCACACAAATAGGCCTCCAAGTATGCTTGCCACTGATGGACAACATACATGTTTATAGAGAGCTACGATCTCTCACACTTTACCCACGAGTAGGCGCAGTGTTGTCCACCCGCCATGGTCTGCCTCCCTCCCCGGCTCAGGCTCCGGCGACCCAGAGGGTGGCGTTTCTTGCAGCCTCAGTGGTCACCTAGGCCAGGCCTCCCCAGACCTCTGCCTTCCTTCCCTTTGGAGGCTGTGGAGGAAGCACCTCCTCACCGTGGGCACGCTGGGGTCCCGGGGAGAGGCTGCCTGGTCACACCGGAGTGAAATAACTGACCGAACTCAGCAGGGAGAGGCAACAGGAAGCCCGGAACGAATCTGTGCCTGCCATTCCCGACTCCCCGCGGCTCTCACACAGTTCCTTCGCCTCCGAGCCCCTGAGGTCAGCTTCTGGGGCATTAGTTTGCTTTGCGGGAAGCTGTGGTGGGGACCAGGCTTCTGCATGGAGGGTGCTAAGGGCCAGAGGTAGCAGCAACAGCTTTTCCCCAGAGCGTCTCTCTGGATGTCGCTGGTGGTTTCAGGGCTGCTTGATTCCTGGCTGGGTCGTGTCCAGGCTGGGTCTCTGTTTCAGAACTTGTGGAAGCCACCTAATACAATTTAATTCACTAATCTAATTTAGTGATATAATTTACTAAGACCCATCTAGCTTTTTTCTAGTGGATTCTGTTGTCGGCAACCAAGAGCTCTGACCCATGTTTCATCCTTCAGGTTCTGAGACATCACTACACTTGGGAGTGTAGTGCCAGGGCCCAACGCCATGAAGCATTTGCACCCAGCATTGCACATGCAGCATTTACACCCTGCATCATACATGTAGCAGTTACATACTGCATTATACCTGTATCACTCACACCCAGGGTGATACACCCTGCAGCATACGTGTACCATTTTCCCCTGCACCGCAGAGGCAGCATTTGCACACTTTCCTGTACATGTTCATTAGTCTGTCTGCCTCCCTCATGTGTTTGACAGCAGAGCCTGCTCTTTTCACGCTATACCCCACAGAGCCCAGGCTTATGCCTGCCCCGTGTGTTATGCTTATTGGGGCCACCTGTCTTTTTCACCAGCCAGGCACCTTTTCTTTACTTTTCCCTTGCCCAGTCTGGTTTGACTGGGATGTAACCAGGAATCTCCTGTTAACTGCATTGTCATACAGGTTCCCAGGCCCATCCCACAGCCTAGACCCCAAGTCTGTGTCAGGTCTGAGAATCTAGATCTGTAACTTGGACAGACACAGGTGATCCCAGGACCACACTAGGAACCAGGCAGATCCAGGTCTTCAACCTGGATCACAAACCTAATTACCTGGGGATCAAAACTACAAAGCCTGGAATTCAGGTTCATTTGAGCTGAGTGTGCTGAAAGTGCTGCTTTGAGTTCCTCTGGATTTCAATGTGCAGACGTGCTTGTGAACCACTGTGCGGCTCCCAGAGGTCTCACTGCTCCCTGAAGCCCCTCCTCAGCCCCCTGCCCACGGAAGCCTCCAAGATCAGCAGTCAGCCTCCAGCCTCTCTTCTCAGCCTCCTCAGATACCTATTAGGTCTTGTTTGGTCTTTTCTTAGGCCATGGGCGCTTGGAAATGAGGATGCTGCAACAGCATCAATGCAGGGACACTATCCAATAAATGCAGAAGTGGAGGTGATCGGGCCTTATCCAACAAGCTACCTGTGCCTGTCTAGGAACCTTAACCACCCGCCTTAAAGAAAATGTCCACTTGGGATCCTCCCGCCTGCTCCTTCTAGGTGCCACTGCTCAGAGTGAGCTAAGTCTCATCCAGCCACCTCAGGAAGCTAAGGTCCCCAGCTTCCCTGATTCCACCTGGTCTGACGCTCCAGCCTCATCATTGCAGCCTTGCCTGTCTGATGCCACCAGCCAGGACATCCACCAGCTGTGAAACCTACAAAGGTGGGGATACCTCCAGGAGCCAGGCAGAGATCCTCAGAATCTCTACCTTCCCACTGCTTGCCTCTGCGACACAGACACACACTCACACTCTCACATGCCACACAGTCACGCACACCGCACAAACAAATGCAGACAACACAACACACTCACATACACCACATACAAACACATGCACACAACACACAAATTACACAATGCACACCACACACCCCCACACACAGACTGCCAACACACAACACACATACACCACACACAAACACATGCACACAAGACATCATACACAACACACAAACACATACAGATTACACAATACAGAACACACACACACCATGCAAACACATGCAGACTATCCAACACACACTACACAATACACACACCACACAAGCACATGCAGACTACACAACACACACTACACACACTACACAATACACACAACACACAAAACACAAACACGTGCAGACTATACAACACACATACACCACACACAAACACATGCACACTACACAATACACAACATACACACCACACAAACACATGCAGACTAAACAGTACACACACCACATACACTACATACCACATACACACACACCACACACCACACAAGCACATGCATACTACACCACACACAAAACACACACTATACAACAAAACCACACACACACGCACCAGACAACACTGCACTATACATACCACACACACTACATACCACATACATACCACATACACACACCACACAGACACTACACAACAAAAACTACATACACACCATAGAAACACACACACAATACACACACTACACAACACATACATACATGCACTGCACACACAGGCACACACATTACACACCACCATACACATACCACACACACACTACACACCACACAAAAAGTACACACATTTTACACACATTCTTACTATGCCCACACAAACTCACTCACGTATGCACAAACATGCATACATGTGTAAATACAGAGAGAGACACGCAAGCATATGCATTCACACACACACACACACACACACACACACGGATGGCAATGCTCAGAGAGCTGGAGCTCCCCCGAGCCTCGGGCTCAGGTCTGTGCAGACGTGTGTGTGTGTGTGTCCTGCAAGCTGGAGGGCGAGCCCCTCCTCTGTCAGGAGGCCTTTGCCGCACCCTGCATGCTTGCAGTCTTGCTGCCCCTCTGTGACAGCAGCTGTCATACTTGTCACCACTTCTATCTTCTGTTCTTCCCTCTCTCCTAGACTATAGGCTTTTTGTGGACAGATATTTGGTCTCATTCATCACTGTGCTCCCAGTGCCAGTTCTGGGCCTGGCACGGCAACATCAGTTAATGGAATAAGTAAAGAAAGCAGTGAATGATACATGGGAGGGACAGAGACAGGGAGGAAGAGCAGAAAGTACTTAGTTACCCAAACCCTGCATTCTAGTTTCTTTTTAAAGAGCCCTGGAATTTACTCTCTGTATGACAGAGTGCGTGGCAGAAAGAATTGATAAATGTAGTTAAGTCTATGTTGAAAATTTCATTAAAAGTGACAAGAATATCAAGGACCTAGAAATAGAAATACCATTTGACCCAGCAATCCCCATTACTGGGTATATACTCAAAGAATTAAAATTGTTCTATTATAAAGACACATGCACACATATGTTCATTTCAGCACTGTTTACAATAGCAAAGACCTGGAACCAACCCAAATGTCCATCACTGATAGACTGGATAAAGAAAATGTGGCACATATACACCATGAAATACTATGCAGCCATAAAAAACAATGAGTTCGTGTCCTTCATAGGGACATGGATGAATCTGGAAACCATCATTCTCAGCAAACTGACACAAGAACAGAAAACCAAACACCACATGTTATCACTCGTAGGCGGGTGTTGAACAATTAGAACAGGTGGACACAGGGAGGGGAACATCACATACTGCAGTCAGTTGGGGGGTGCTGGGGAGGGACAGTGGGGGCTGGGGAGGGTGGGGAGGGATAATGAGGGGAGAAATACCAGATATAGGTGATGGGGGGATGAAGGCAGCAAAGCACCTTGCCACGTATGTACGTATGCAACAATCCTGCATGATCTGCACATGTACCTCAGAACCTAAAGTACGAGTAAAAAAAAATGAAGATTAATTAGTTGGAAATCACAAAATTAATGGATAATGTAAATTTGATTTTATTTCTGGATTCTCTATTTTGATTTGCTAATGTATTTTCCTATCTTCAGGATAATAAATAAATAAAGAAATAAATATATGTTGCTTGAATAATGAACAGATCTAATCTTCTACTTTGTGGAGGCTCACAGCATGGCTACTGTCCTGCAAATTTAGATGAGAATAATATAATACCAGCAGCAATATTTTTAAATTCTAGGTTTACACAGAAAACACCTTGCTTTCTTGTCATCTGAATCAAGATTGATAGTGGGAGAAAAATAAGAGTGTTTTTATCTTAAATTTTCTTCCAACATAGTAGAAAATGGATTGAAAATACTAGTAACTGCCAGGTGTGGTGGCTTACACCTGTAATCCCAGCACTTTGGGAGGCCGAGGTGGGTGGGTGGGTGGATCACCTGAGGTCAGGAGTTTGAGACCAGCCTGACCAACATGGTAAAAACCCATATCTACTAAAAATAAAAAATTAGCTGGGCATGGTGGTTGACACCTGTAATCCCAGCTACTCAGGAGGCTGAAGTGGGAGAATCGCTTGACCCCGGAAGGTGGAGGTTGTAGTGAGCACTCCAGCCTGGGCAACAGAGTAAGACTTCGTCTCAAAAAGAAAAGAAAAGAAATATTAGTAACCAAAGTGGTTAATTGGAGTAAAACATACTAAATATGTTGTCAGATCTGCCAGGCATCAGAAAGAACTGATCGGCACGGAACCTGAGGGAGGTGAACAGGGCAAACACTTCAAATCAGCCTGTCCTGGCTGCAGAAAACTGCCTAGTAGGGCTCTGAGACCCCTGCTGCATGGCTCGTGTGCACACACACACACACACACACACACACACACACACAATCTCTTTCTCCACCCTTTTCTCAGAGGCCTCCTGAGCCTCAGGACCGCAGAGTTGCTGAGCTTACATTTCTACTGTCTCTGGGTTTTGGAATCTATCCAAAGTGGCTGTCTATTCTCCCAGGGCCCTGGTCCCTCCTGCTCGCTTATATTAAGCAACCAACTATCAAACATTTTAATTTGGTGAATATAAACCTCTTGATCTTGGAAAACTGTAAGTTAGATGAAACCTTGTTCTTTCTCTGCATTGTGGCTCTGCTGGACACTTCTGGCCACCTCTGCATCTCCAGCCCCGACCAGGAGGGTCATCAAGCTGATACCCCCCAGGTCAGGAGGCAGGCCTGGATTTGGACTCCCCAGGAGACCTTCCAGGGCTCTTGAGTGCCAGGTCCTGGCATAGGGGTATCTGTGGCATGCCAGGGTGAGACTGAAAATAGTCTACACATCCTGAATGTTCATGGTGTTACATGTGAATTTTAATTAAGTGAATTTTAAAAATAAAAAGATCAGTTTATGTAACTGGAAAAAAGATAAACTGCCATCATTTCAAAGCAGGCAGAATGAATTTAAAAACTGCCATCATTTCAAAGCAGGTAGAAAGAATACAAACTATGTTTTTACCTCTTCATATTACTCCGTATTACCTCCAGACCATTGAAGCATTTACCTCTTCAATGGCCTGGAGGCAATATGAAGCAAATCAGGCATATCACGGAAGGCTTCCTGCAGGAAGGGCCACTTGTCTGGAACATGTGTGGGATTTAATGTGGTAAGCAAGGAGGCAAACACTTGAGGTGAGGGGACAGCAAAGGCCCTGTGGCAGGAGGCAACATGACAAGAATGAGCTTTCTGAAGGTGGGGAGGAGAGAGTACAGGTGTAACAAGGGAGAGGTGACTGGGGCCAGGACACACAGGGCACACAGGCTGTGCAAGAGTGTGGACTTCACCCAGGACCTGGGGAGCTATGGAGGGGCATTTTGACAAGATCCCTTTGGCTACAGTGTGAGGCATGAATTGGGAGGAGTGAAATTGTGAACGATACATGACTCTTACGGAAATTAAAAAGAATATTAAAAATGAGAAGGCCCTAGGTGCAGCCCTAAGTAAAACCAGAGGCATCTGCAAAGTAGAGCAAAGGAGTAGCCGACAGGAGAATCAAGAGATGATCTAGGGAAGAACAACCGCCCAGAGAAGGATCCATGCCAGCAGAGTTGGCTGGACCGTCACAGTGGAGGACGCAGGCACTGGGTGAAGGCACAGAGGATCTAGGCAGCTTCAGCAGAATCCATTGCAGTAAGGGATTCAAGCTAAATGGGAGAGAGCTGAGGAGAAAGAGAGGAAATAGTAATTTTCTAAGAAGGAGAGGAAAGAGGTAGGATAGTAGCTGTGGGCAGGAGGAAGTTTTCTAGTGAAGGGTTCTGCTATTGTTATTATTGTTTAAAATGAGATGGTTTCCTTGTGCTTAAAACTCAACGGGCTTTCCACCTGAATATATTGCATTCATCATACTTATCTTCTTGCATTCCTGAAACTCCACTCTAGTGGCAATAATTTTACCAGATTTGATGTCCAAAGGGATGAAGAAAGCTGGACCAGGGACATTAGGGAGAAAGACAGCTCATCAAACGTTTGGGAGAGAAGTGGGTGAAGGGCTGGAACCTGGCTTAGCGAAGTGGAAGAGGCTGTGACCCGGACTTGCGGAGGATGCTGTCAGTGAGCTTGCTGGAGTGTCCTCCAGAGCCAAGATAGAGAACAGCATGGGCCCTGGGTATAAGAAACCTGACGCAGGAGCACAGGAAAGCAAATCCCTGGGTGTCTGAGCTGGAATCTCAGGGCTGTGCAGGAGGCTCATTAATGGTCGTCTCCCCTTCTCCTCCCCCTCCTTTTACTGCCACGGGGAAGCCTGAAGGGTTCACACCAGGAGACTTATCTCCCATCAACTTCCTGTGAAGTCCATTCCTACTTGGTCTACAATGCTGACGTTTGCAAACCACATCAAATACTGCTGTCTCCTGGGAACCGGCAAATATTGTGGTTGGTTAGAATGGAAGCACTGGGATGAGAGGAGGCTTGTTGGAAGAGGGCATCAAGGGACAAAAAGTGGAAAGACGTCTGTGTGTTTTCGTTAGGGAAAGGCTGTTTCCCAGGAGAATGTGTTACAGTGAACCATGTGAAATGACCACCTGCACCACTATTTTTAACCATTAAAATGGAATTTTATAGTCACACTAATAAGAATTTTACCTAAGAAACATTAAATCTGTTGTGTATAAATGCCCTCAGTCTTTCATAAACCAAGCACACAAACCCATCAACACCATCCCAGCCTCCCTTCCTCCCTGACTCTCTTATCTCTTGCTGTCCCAAACAATAAGGGAAGAAACAAAATGACCAGAGTCCTTCAACTCCAGGAGTCTAAGACAACTTCTGATCACTGCTTTAGGACTGCAATCTCTCATTAGGACTGCAATCTCTCATTAGGAAGGCCCCCAGATGCAAGATCCTAGTTGTAGACTTAGGATCTTGCAAAACCAGAGGTAAATCATAAACCCCAAAAAACCGCCCACCTGCAGGGCCTGACCTGTTGTCTGAAGCCCCACAGGTAATTCAGAATCCTCTATAATCACCTGAAAATAGATGCCACTGTGCTAGAAAGAATCATCGGTAATTCCTAAAGGATAGAGTTAATTCCATTCAATAAAAGTTGTGGGGGCTGTGGGATGTACTAGGGTTTCATTGACTATAATGGGTACATAGGCATTTAAGGATAAATAAAAGGGAAAAAAGGAAGGAAAAAATGTTGGAGCATTATGCTTTTAAGTTTAAATCCTCAGGCTAACCAAGAGGACATGAGTGGATAAATTCAGGAAAAATCAAGACTCTAGCTGGGAGCCATGCGGTCATCTAAAAGTCAAGGGCAATGAGCCACTTGAGAAATGGCAAGAAATGCTGGTGCCAAGCTTAGTTCCATGAAGCAGGAAATGGCCAAGGCAGCAGCCGGAATCGAGCATGTCTCTCTAGGCACAGAGAGTCTGCAGCCCCCAGCCTTCCTCCAGCTTCCCCAGTCACTTCCATGGGATCCTGGGATTTGTGGCTGAAGGTTTTGAGTTCCATGTGCTCTATTGCATTGTCTGGAAAAAGAATCGTTTAGGAAAAAACACATTCCTCATTGAGACCACAAGCTCCAGGAACAGCAGCATGACTCGAAACCAAGTCCATGGTATTTCTATGTGCAGTTTTCTGCCACCCCACCTGCCTCATGAGAGGATAACCTGGTTCCTTCTCACAGAGGGGTCTGCGCTCCAATTCTTGGGTACAGTCTTTAGAACACATTTACCCTTTAAATTGCCTGGTGGAACATCTCTTGTTAAATCTTTCACACCCATACACACAAAAGTGGGTTTTCTGATTTTTAATTATTGAAAATTTTAATTTTTTGTTTAGAAAGAATTGTAGAATCATGGGAATTTGCAAGTATAAGTAAAGGTATAAGTACAGAGAGTTCCATGTACCCTTCACACAGTTCCTCCAATGGTGACATCTTACATAATTGTAATACCAATATCAGGAAATTGACATTGTACAGCATGTGTGTGTATACGTGTGTGATGTGTGTAGTTCTGTGCTATTTATCACATGTATAGATTCATGTCACCACTACTGCAATAAAGTTACAGAATGATTTCACGAAGATCTCCTAGTCCCCTTTGTGTTTACACCCATTTCTGTCTCACCACCAGTCCCTCAGTTCTGCCCCCTGACAACCACTAATCTGTTTCCCATCTCCATGTATATTATATAAGCGAAATTGTTTCTGGACCAAACTGAGGGTGGGGCTGCTATTTCTTGTGGCCCAATAACAAGATACAGATGAACTGGGGAAGAAGAGAGTTTTTGTTTCTGTAACCACTTACAGAGAGAAGGCCTGGAAATTATCACCAGACCAACTCAAAATTACAAAGTTTTTCAGAGCTTATATACCTTCCAAGCTGTATGTCTTTGTGTAAGTGCATTCATCTAAAGACTTAAGTGATCGACTTCTTTTAATCTGTAACTAAGGTCTGAGTTCTGAAGACCTTCCTCTGGAGCCTCAGTAAATTTACTTACTCTAAATGGGTCCAGGTGCTGGGGTGATTACCCTTTTTTTGTCTCCTGCTAAATCCTGGAGGTCTGAGGAGTTCCTTCAGGCCCCCAGTAAACTTGTTTGTGGAGACCTGGGGAGTTTCTTCCGACCCACAGTAACACTTGTTTAATCGTAAGTGGGTCCTGTTAAGAATTCCTTCATTATTTTGTCATGCTCTAAGGCCCAGGAAAGGCCTGGGCAAAACTCTTGATGGGCTTTTGTTACATCCCAGCCTTTGTATAAGGGCACTGGCTTTTAATATTTAACTTAACCACTCAGTCAGTTCTGAAACAGTTGTTAGTGAGATCTGGCCTGCCACAAAAATCATATAGTATGTGACCCTTACAGATTGGGTTTTTTCACTCTGTAATAATCCTGAGATCCAATAAGTTGTTGCATGTATCAACAGTGGATTCTTTTTACTGCTGAGTGAAACTCCTTGGTAGATGTACCACCATTCATTTAATGATTCGTCAAGTGAGAATGTTTTGGCTGTTTCTAGTTTTTGGCTATTACAAGTAAAACTGCGGTGATCCATCATGTGCAGGTTTACTGTGGACATTCCACGGAATTCCACAGGGATGAATGTATTTTTAATTCCACTGGGAAGCATGCTCAGGAGTGCAATTGCTGGGTTGTTTGGTATTGTATGTTTAATTTTTTTACTTAACTGCTCAACTCTTTTCCAGAGTGGCTGTACCATTTTATGTTCCCACTAGAGTAATCCAGTTTCTCCACATCCTTACAGACATTTGGCATTGGCAGTAGATTCTGTTCTAGCTATTCTCATAGATCTGTAGTGAAATTTCATCATGACCTTTTTTTGCATTTCCCTAATGGCTGGTCGTGTGTCATTATCCATGTGTCCTCTTCATATCTTTAGCCCATATTCTATTTGAATTGTTTAATTTTCTTACTGTTAAGTTTTTAATATATTCTTTACAAATTCTAGTTATTAGCCATTTTGTCAGATCTGCAGTTTGCAATTGTTTTCTTCCAGTCTACAGCTTGTCTTTTAACCCTCTTCATAGTGTCTTTTGCAGAGCTAGGTTTCATTTTAATAAGGTCCTGTTTATTGATGTTTTCCTTTTATGGATCATGCCTTGCTGTCATTTTTAAATTACATTTCACCAAGCTCTAGACCCCAAAGATATTCTCCTATGTTATCTTGTAAAAGTTTTATTTAAATGTAAAGGGGTGTTTAGTTTAAATATAAAAGCTTCATTTAAATGTATAAGGGGTATAAATCCTTTACATTTAAATGTATGATCCACTTTGAGTTAGCTTTTGTATTAAGTGTAAGGTTTAGGTCAAGATATATTTTTTTGCTTATGGATAGCCAATTGACCCAGCACCATTTGTTGACAAGACTATCATTCTTTCATTGGACTGCTTTTGCCCCTCTGTCAAAAATCTGTGACCACACCTGTGTGGGGCTATTTCTGGGCTCTCTATTCTATTCTCTTGATAAACGTATCTCTCCCTCTGCCAGTATCACAGAGTCTTGAGTAAAGTACCTATATATTAAGTATTGGGAGTCTGATAAAGTGACAGGTCTCATTTTATCTTCAGAATTGCTTTAGACATTCTAGTTCCTTTGCTTTCCTATATAGATTTTAGAATAATCTTATCTATGTTCACAAAAAAATCTTACTGAAATTTTGATAGTAATTATGATAAGCATGTTTACCATTTTGGAAGAATTGACATTTTTCTTATTTTAAGTATTCCCATCCATGAACATGGTATGTCTGTCTTTATTTTTGTTTTTGATTTTTCTTTTCAGCACTTTGTCTTTTTCAGCATACAAATCCTGTAAGTGTTTTTGTTGGATTTACATGTGAGAATTTTATTTTGTTTTACTGATTGTATGAGATATTATATTTTTAATTTCAGTTTCCATATGTTCATTGCTAGTATATAAAAATGCTATTTATTTGTAGCTGTTGGCCTTGTATTTTGCAACCTTGCTTATTAGTTCTAGGAGGTTTTTGTTTTGGTGTTTGCTTGTTTTGTCTTGTCTTCTTTTATTTTGTTTTATTTTTATAAATGCCTTGAGATTTTCCATGCAGACTATCATGTCATCTGCAAAGGTGACAACTTTATATCTTTCATTTAGATCTACATGCCTTTATTTTCCTTTATTTCCTTGGCCAGAACTTCCAGTACTATGTTGAATAGAAGCAGTGAAAGGGGACATCTTGTTTTTTCCCAGATCTCAGAGGAATGCATTCAGTCTTTCACTGTTAACTGTGATAATAGCTGTGGCTTTTTGCAGATGCTCTTTATCACATTAAGAAAGGTCCTTTCTATTTTCAATTTCCTGAAAGTTTTATCATAAATTGGCCTTGAATTTTGTCAAATGTTTTTTCTGTATAAACTGATATAATCATATAATTTTTAAAAATTAAACCTGTAAGTATTGTGGACTATAGGGCTTGATTTTTTAAGTTTTAGCCCAGGCTTTTATCTTTGGAATAAACCCAACTTGGTAGTAGTACATAATTATTTTTGTATATTGCTGAATTAGATTTGCTCTATTTTCTTAAGAACGTTTGTGTCTATATTTATGAGGGCTATTGGTCTGTATCATGTTTTGGTACTGTGTTTGGTTTTGGAGTAAGTATCCTACTTGCTTCACAAAATGAGTTGGGAAGCATCTCTACTTGTTTTCTAGAAGAGCCTGTGTAGAATTGATGTTCAATTTTTACACATTTGGTAGCCATTTTTAGTGACACAATTTGGGCCTTGAGATTTTTTTGAGCATTTATAAATTCTAGTTTCTTGATAGTTATAGGGTCATTCAAATTGCTTCTTTCATATTGCGAGAACTGTGGTAGATGTGCTGTTCATTTCACCTACGTTATAAAATGTACGTGTGTCGAGTTGTTTACCGTATTCCTTTAGTATCTTTTGGTGTCTAGGGGCATGTAGTGATAGCCTCTGTTCACTCCTTACATTAGTAATCTCTGCCTTCTCTTTTTTTGTTAGTCTTGCTAGAATGTGACAATTTTTTGATCTTTTCAAAGATGTAGCTTTTGTTTCATTGATTTTTTCTGTTTTAATTTCTACTTTGTCTTTATTGTGTCCTTCTCTGCTTGCTCGACATTTATTTTGCTCTTCTTTTTCTAGTTTCTTGAGGTGAGATCTTAAATTACTGAGACATTTTCTCTCTTAAACCTCAGCTTTAATTTTTTTTTAATCAAGAAGTAAGGTTTTGCATGGTTTCAATTCAACTAATATGGAAGAGAAAACTTTTCACACATGTGGACATTGTGTAAAGTTGTAGAATCCTACTATTCTTTTAAATGCCCCAATATTTAACATTGTACCAAGCGCTGGAGTGCATTTTCAGATGAGAACAAATCTAGAGGTTAAGTAGTTTCTTTATTAACCAAATGTTATGGTGAAAGCAAGACGAGAAGCAAGCCTTCTTACCCTCTTCCCACCCCCACACTGCTCTTTCCACAGCAGCATCCAGCCTGTAATAGCTGTCCTCAAGGTCTGCAGCGGGGGCAATCCAAAGGGACCTGGGTGGGCTCTATCCAGTCTCATCCAAACCAGCACGTGATAGTCCAGCTTTGAAAGTAGATGTAAGGAGTGGCAAGATTGAGGGTCTGTGATGGCATCTGTCGTCCCCACTCTGTCCTTGGGCTCCAGCCAGGCCCCCCAGCTCTCCACAGGAGCCCTGGGTGGTGGTCATCCACACAGAAAGTCAGCCCAGTGTCTTTCAGGGGTTGCAACCTCCAAAGGGCTAATATAAATCAACAAATTTCAACTGGACAAGGCATCCCAGCCATCTTTACAGTATCCAGGGTCAAACCAGAACTCTGCCACTTACCGGCTGTGTGACTCTGGGCAAATGTATAAAGTTCTCTGTGCCTTGGTTCTCTCATCTGAAAAATGGGATGATATTGGTATCGATCTCACAGGGTTGCTATGAGGAGTAGTGAGTCTCTGTGTGTAGAGCTCTCTGAACGGTGCCCAGTATGGCATAAGCACTAGGTCAACAGTATTGGCTGGCATTTGCCTTTATTGCCCCATCAAAACTCCTTCAGTCCTCTCTACTTAAAATCCACTGCCTTTGATGCCAGAAGAGTAAGGAAATTGGCAATTACCCTTTGTATTCATTTCCACCCTCTCTCTTCATTCCCACCATAAAGTAAACCTTTTGGTAGCCAAGAAGAAGAAAAGTTGTACAACATTGTTGACACTTGTTCAAAAAGCCAGGGGCAGGGGAGGAATACGCTGAACCAGTCTATGCAGAATGCAAACAGGTTTGTGCATAACCTCCCCATCCACTGCATGCCATCGAATGAATTGTTCAAACACAACTGGGCACTTTTGTTGAATTAGAGTTTACAGTGTGTATAAACAGCTTGTAAATGAGGAGCACTCCTCTAGCAAGCCAGCCTCCACCACACCCCCCAGGTGCAGTAGCCACAAAGACAAGGAAGTTTTTTGGACTAATTTGACTCAGAGCATCAGAGCTGCTAAAGATGGCACTGCCTGTTTGTGGGATTCAGACACAGGCTTCACTATGAGCCTCCAGTAAGCCTCTGTTAAAATAGTAGAGAGGGAATCAAGAGGGCTTCCCCAGCAGTGTGTCTTCCAACCTGTCTTTCTCCTGGCTCTCAGAATGTAAGGCTCTTAACAAAAACATATGTGCAAGAACATATTAGACCCTCATCACCTCTGCCAGCTGAGTTCTTATTTCCCTGTCTGCTCCCACTGCATCTGAAAACCCTACATCCTGCCCAGTGTAAGTCTAGTTCCTCAAGAATAATTTGTTATTTTTTTCTAAATTCTAAAGTGATGCTGCAGGTAGCAAACTCTGAGTTTGACCTATGTTCTCTGAGAATGCACGGTAGATAGCAATGCTCAATTCGTAGTGACGGGGCATCTCTGAGCAAATGTCTCCTGCCAGCTATTTGCTGCAATCATTTGGATGTTTGCTCCTGTGCCTTTCATGTTGTGGTTAAGCAGCATATTTCCCCATCAGGATCACTGGCAAGAGGTTGGGAACAGAATGGAGAGAGGAGACAGGGTGTGGTTCTGTAAGAATCAACGGCTTTCCTCCTCATGGGCTGTGTAGACTTGAACGAAGTCCCCTCTCCAAGCCTTTGCTGGCTCATGGCTGCAAATGACAGAAACCTCTCTGTTTCACAAAAGGGCGTATGAAGCAACCCTAGCATGGTCTCCAAAAGGCTCAGTGGGCATTCCTCATCTGCCCCCAACATATCCATACGGCCTTTCTGCAACTGTTTCTATGTTTAAAAGAGCTAAACCTGCCTGTTTTCACATTTATTATGATTGTTTCACTTCATAGGTCTATCTGCACACTGAGTCCTCACAATCCAGATGGATCAAGTGAAGGCTTTTCAGAACATCAACTGATTAAGTGAGGCCCACCCACACTCAAAAGGGCCATCTGCTTTCATCACATGGATATGCTGAAGACAGATTGTTGAAATATTCTTTATTTAAACTTGTTGCATAATGTTGGTTCTTTTCAGGTGATTTTCAACTCATTTTCAGGTCATTTGAATGTTTCATCTTAACTATATAATGGTTGAAAAAGGAAAGGAAGTTATCACTTACCCACGGTGGTGGTGAATTCCCATTCTGTTATCAGCCAAGGGAAGGGACTGGGGGAAAATATTTCACCCAGAAAAGTGCTGTGCTTGGTTGACTTTGCCTTTTGGTTATTAAGGGTACTAATATATTTTTCACCAACGATGACTTAAGGGCCCTAGAAGTTCATGAACCTGGAGTGGGTATGCGCTTCCCACTCAGATGTGCTGTGTAACTTGCACCCGACGGTAACACCAACTGTCCCTGGGCAAGATGTAATCAGGGAAAGGAAGGAGAAGGCAGAGCTCAGAGCAAGCAGAAAGCCAAGCAGGAGATCAAAAGAGGCCTCAGGGGCCATGTTTGCATCTTCCACAGAGGGGCAGACACATTCCCCCTTCTTCAGTAAACACACACTTCCAAACATGCAGACACACACATGCACACACAGAGACATGCACACACATAGACAATACACACACCACACACACATATACCACACAGCACACACACACACACACCACACAGACACACCACACACACACACACACCCCACACCCCACACCCCACACACACACCCCACACCCCACACACACACACACACCACACAGACACACCACACACACAGACACACCACACACACAACACACAGACACACCACACACACACACACATACACACACACACAACTAGTTATGTTTCTGAATATTACATACATCCTTATAAAATGTGAAATGTACAAAGAACAGTTCCTGGAGCTTCTGATGGTTCCTGGCTAACTGTGAGGTTGGAGGTGAAGACACATTAAGGGCTTAATGATGGGGAGACGATGACATAATCACTGTGGAGTCACAGTGGAAGAACTGAGACTCAGCACTGGTAGACATCTCTGTCACCAAATGAACGCACCTCCCCAAAGAGCTCTGGCTGTGAGTCAAAGGCTTCATTTGGGTCAAGACAGGGTTATTGTACAAAAGGCCAAATTTCATCCTGCAAATCCACATCCACGTCAATATTTTAAAGTGATTTCCTCCAAGTTCTGTGTAGAGCAAGCCAACAGAGAGAAAATGGCTCTGGGATATCTGGTGAGGTGCAGACGGACTGACCACAAGCCACTTGTCCCCAATGTAACCTCGGGCTCCCTTCTACCACAGTGGCCATATCTGTGAGGTTCTGCCCTTGCCCTGGGGCCGCTGCATCAGTCAGGTTCTTCAGAAAAACGGAACCCATAGGAGGTATACCTATAGTACACACAAAGCCTTTATTATATGGAATTGGCTCATGCCTTTACGGAGGCTGACACATCCAACATCTGTAGATCCAAGGTCCCAGCTCTAGTCCTGTGAGGATTCTCCTAGTTACAGACTCTTCTCTAACTAGGGAGAGTGTTGGCTTTTTGTCTTCAGTAACTGTCTACTCATGCCCTCAACTACTTGGGTGAGGCCCAACCCCACTAGGAAGGGCCATCTGCTATCCTCAGTCTACTGACTTATATGTCAATCTCATCCAGAAACTCCCTCACAGACACATTCGGAATAATGTTTAACCACGTATGCTCCAGTCAAGTGGACACATACAATTAACGATTGTAACTGTCTGCTAGACCCCACTCCTCCTCTGGAAACCTTCAGGACTTGAAGGGTCAAGCTCCTCTGTGCAAACTATGACCAACACACATTTTCCTGAGAAGAGGCCTTAGACAAAAAAATAGCACGCATGCACATTTACTGAGACATTGACCATCTGTTGCAGCCTTTGCACTAAACAGAGCTAAGAGGAGAGATAGTGCAGATTAACTCAGACCCAGAAACTTGGGGAGGCACCCTGGGATCCTGGAAGCAGAGGCTGGGAGGGCAGAAGGGAGGGAGAAAGGAGGTGCATTTACTCTGTTCTTCCGAGACAACGCTGCTCTCCCGCAGGGGACTGGTTCTGTTGGACAAAGGGTTCACTTTGAGTTAGAATCTTAAACCTGCATGTTCTTTAACTATATTGCACCTGCTCACCATGCTGTGGACACTAATTTGTTGGGAAAGTGAATGTATTTCATTTTTTAAATTAAAAAAGCATGTAAGGTCATATTACATAATTACGATATGTAATACATTTTTTCAAATCATATTTAAGTTTGAGGCCACATGATTTTCAAAAGTATACAAATATAACTTATAGTGTCTTTTAATTTTATTCCCATAAGCCTAGATTTGATTTAAAGTCTGAGCGCACAGGTAGAGAAATGTTTTCGTTGTTTAGTACCTGCCATTTTATCTTTCCCCAACCTTTCATTATGGAAAAAGTTCAAAGATACAAAGAAGGAGAACAGATTGTACAACCCCTTTCCTGTGTCCACCATCTAGAAACAATCATCACCCACCTTTTGTTTTTCCAGCTGATGTGCACATACTGTGCTGAACCATTTAAAGTAAGTTTTAAACATCAAGACATTTTACCCTTTAATACTTCAGCAACACCTCCTAAAATTAAAGCCATTCTCCTAAACAAACATTATGCCATTATCACACCTAAAGACATTACCAGAAAATCTATAATATCATTCAATATCCCCTTTAATTTGTAGTTTCCTCCAAAACATTTGTGTGTGTGTGTGTATGTGCTGGTTTGTCCAGCTGGGAGTCAATCTGGATTTGTGCTTATTGTTATGCTTCTTTTCAGCCGTTCTCATACCAGCAGAATCCCTCACCCTTTTTCTCAACATTGATTTTTTGGAAGAGATCAGGCAGCTGACTGCAGAACACCCACACTCTGATAGTGCAGTTGTTTCCCATGGTATCATTTAATTTGTTGCTCAAGCTCTTCTTTCCTGTAAACTGGAAGTAAAGTCTAGAGGCTTTGCAATTGATTCAATGGAAGCCTCTTTGGCAAGCACATAGCACCAATGATGTTGTGTGTTTCTTTTGCATCATATAATGCTAGGTTAAGCCAGTACTAGTAACAATGAGTTTGATCTTCCTTTAAGGTACAACCAGATGTCTCCATAAAAAAATGAAAAATGGAAAATCTTTTTTTTTTTTTTCTAATTAGCACCAGTTTGCCTGCACACTTTCGCCTAAGGGTTTGACACCCACTAGTACACACTGGCTGGCTTAATTATTTCACTAAGGGTTACAGAATAGGGATTTCCTCATTCTCCCATTTCTAAGTTTATGAGCTGGCATTCTTCTGTGAAATTGTTTTCCCTTGTGAACCAGAATGCAGAGGGGGAGACTTATTCAACAGAATTGTAGAGAGGGCTGTTTCTCTGGAGAGGAGTGGTGAGAGGAGATGGTCTCTAGGAGGCATGGAGGGCTCCTTGTCAGGATCTAGTGACTGAGCTTTAAGGCTCAGGGAAGGGGCAGTGGATGGGGTGGGGCAGTGGGTAAGTGAGAGGCCTGTGTGTGGGGAGACCCACTGAGGATAGGGATCTTTAAGGAAAGGGAGCCCCAGTGGCTATTTTGGGAGGAGATAGTGACAAGAAGAGGGAGCAAGCAGGGTTCTATGGCCCTGGTCATTTTCTATTTTTGACTGAGGAACTGATTCCTGGGTGTGTTTAGTTCGTGAAAACTAGAAAAGCAGGAAACTGAGGATTTGAGCACTTTTTCTACCTATGTTATACTTCCATACATGTTTAAGAAATGCCCTGCAGGAATTTCTTAGAAATGTCAGTCACATTACAGAAAGACACAGGAACCACCTGGAACATTTTGCGAAGCATCTCTTTCGTCAGAATTAGATTTCTATTGATGCTCATAGGTTCATATAAACCATCAAGGACATTCGAAAGCACCAACATCACTGAAAGAGGAATTTCAGTGATGCCATGGTCAGATCCTGGATCTCTCTCAGGGAATCCTGCCATAAAGCATGATAGCCACATTACTCCTCAGGGCTTCTGGAGTCCAATTTCGGAGACTAGTTTTGGAGGCATGACCACGCCTCAAGTTTACTCTATTATATCAGGACTATAGACTTTCTCCAGGAACGGAGACCTGGGTGCCAGTTAAAACAACCCTCAACCAGTACCCTAGCAGTGAATTTTTCATCATGGGAAGCAACGAATTGAACCGATTTGTTGATGAACTTACTGACCGTTTGGGTAACTACAGACACAGTGGCCACAGTATGATGTGTTGTTATCCCTACTGTGAGGATGCCACATGTTCCCTTCTTTTGTTCCCTTCTTGACTTGATGCTGTAGGAGTCCAACAAAGGGAAGCACACGCAGGCTCATATGCAACTTGGGACAGCAGTGTCTTCTCTGAGCCGCGCACCGACACTCTGAACAAGTTGGAAGGCTGCAGTGCCGGGAGACTCCACAGTAGCATCGGCAACGCGGACTAGGTGAAAACGCTGGGAAGTCCCCCAGCTCCCGGGGCCGGAGCCTCTACGGCCGGCAGCCTCCGCAGGCAGGGTCGCTTGCCTCCTTCAGCTCAATTGCCGAGCGCTTGCATTTCTCAGCAGGGAACAGGAGTGCAGCCAACTTCCACTCTTGCCTTAGTATGTGAGGGGCCCTTCACCGCTCAAACTGCACCCCAAGTAAGCATATGCAGCCTGCTCCAAGGGAAGGATGCGCTAGGCTCATCCTCTGGAGGCAAGAGGGCAAAAGACAAGAAGTAACGAGCGGCCTTTGCACGAAGCATCCCCACCTCTGTGCTGCGGCGCTGCGGCCCCGATTCTGCCGGCCCAGGAATATGCAGTCCATATGGCCTCTCCTTCCTCCTTCCTTTTTCGTCTTCTTCCTCGTCTTCTCTCCTCTCTCCTTTCCCTCTTTCTCCTTTTTCTTTTTCTTCTTTCTCCCCAGCCTTCTACGGTTGCTTCTGCGTTCGATCAATCATGGCCTTTGCCATTGATTGAAAATTTGGCAGTTTCCTCCCTGGGATTCTTCTGTTTGAAGCCTTCACATGGACTTTTTTTTTCTTTTTCTTTTTCTTTCTTTCTTTCTTTTTTTTTTTTTTTTGCCACACAGAAGGGGCAAATCCGTATGAGGGAAGGGGGTCGCATGGGGGTCGGCTGAGATCCGCAGGCTGCCGGTCTAGGAGGGGCGCTGCTCTGTGCCGGGGTGGGCGCTGGTGCACCAGCAGGGGCTGGGAGGAGAGTGCCGCCCCCGCCTGGAGCCCAAGCCTTTGCATGCCTGGGGGGTCGAGCGCAGAGAGGGAACAGGCAGGCGCCGGAGGGGACCAGGGCCGAGAAGCCCAAACAAAAACACTGTCCGGCGCCAGACGCCCACCGACAACGTCATGCCAGTGGTCGGACAGTTCCAGAAGGAAATGGTCAGGATCGGGACAACGGTAATGATAGAATTAATCCTATTAAGAATCGGCCCAAACCCTCGCCGTCAGCGCGGCAGGCGCCCGCCCAAGCCCAGTCCTCGGACCCGGTTCGCCGCCTGTACCTGGTGGGTCTCGGGGCGCCCGGGGTGGGCACCTGGAGCTCGCCGGATGAGGACAGGGTCTGGAGGCTGGGCTGGAGACAGAAGGTGAAGAGCGAGCCGGACCCTAGGGGATTGGAGTGGTAGGGAAGAAGGGGTCCAGGGTGGGCGCAGGCGGGGCGCCGGGAGACTAGGCTGCTTGGGCGGGAGGTGGGGACCCGGAGGAGTGCGAGGATCGGGGGCGGGAGGCGGGGAGAGGGGCGGGAATCGGGGACGGCGAGGGGAGGGGCGGAGCTCGGGTCCCGCCACAGCGGGCCGCTGGAAAAGTTTGGTTTCTGACTCGCTCTGGCAGAGGCCGAGGAAGCCGGTTCTGGGGACAGGGGACGGGGACCAGGGAACCCGAAGGCGGCGGCAGGACGCGTCGGAGCAGGACCCCAGGCCCGGGGACGACTTCGTCGCGAGCCCGGAGATTGCCGAACTTCCCAGCCCAGCGGGCATCCCAGCGCAGGACTGGGTGCCCAGGCACCGCCGCGCGCCACCCGCCAGGATGCCGGTGGCCCCAGCGCCCTCAGCCGACGGAGGTGAGCGGCGGGCCGGGGCGGGGAGCGCGGACGCAGAGCCAGGGTGGGGGGCTGGGGGCCGACGGACCCTGTCCTCATTTCCAACAAAATCCCCACCGATACCCGGCGCGACGGGGACCTGGGCGCGCCGCGGCTGCCGGAGCGCTCCACATCAGCACCCCTCCCCCAGAGCCGCTGCAGGAACGCGAAGGAGGCCTTTCCACTGCACCCGTAGCGTTCACAACTGGCTGGAGCTGAATATCTGGATGAGGAGAGGCTGTTCGTGGAGAAATTCCATCAGTCGTTTTCCTTGGACCATTAAAAAGTTAGGCGCCCGCAGTGCCAAGGCCTAGGGACGCTGGACGTGACAGAGGGTTGTGGTCGTTCGCCTGAGAAAATCACTCTTTGAAACAATTTTCCCCAGAAAATTAGTTTTTTACTAACATTTCTCAAACAAGGCAATTAGGGCCGTCAGAATCGGTGCTGGAAGACAAGTCCCCATAATGCAATAATGAGGTTCCCATGGAAAGTCAGTACGTCGTGTTCAGAACTGAGATAACGGCTAGAGAAGGGGCTTTGGGCTTTTTGAGTCTCTGAATAGCCTGTCTCTTTCTCTCTGTCTTTGTCTGTCTCTTCCTCTGACTTTCTGGCTTTGGACACTCCCAGTTTCTTTGTGGTGTTTTTATATTTAGATATAAGAGAGGAACTTCTTGTTGGATTTTTTAAGGGAACACACTTCGTTTTGATCCTTACAATAAGGAAAGCGGAGCTACGGGAACAGAGAGCTCTTTGGAAGGTTATTTTTAAATGGAGACCCACCTTGTACGTAGTACCTACTCCTAGCTGTACCTCTGAGACCTCCAGAATTAGGCGTCATTCTAAAATCTGGACATTAGAAGTCACAGACTTTGTATATAACCACATACTCATAATTTATCTTTTCAATATTTTTTATTCATAGACAAAAATCTTGCAGGCATGGTTAAGAAAAAATATTAATTCCTAGAAAGTACAAGGGAAGGATTATGTTCTGCAGATATATGACTAACAAGGATAGCTGGCCATTCCCAGGGCTGATGTTGGTTGAGGAGGTAGTGATGGTGTGGTGTGTGTGTGTGTGTGTGTGTCTGTGGTGCTTGAGGAGTTGTGGAAGTGTTCATATCTGTAAAGTATTGTTTCATGGTTGCAGAGCTCCGTGCTAGGATGAATGACTTTGTTGCCATAGAAGAATCACACATCAGGCTTTTTTCATCAGCAAATCAGTAAACATTCACTCTAGGCCTCCAAAGTCACTCCATCACCTCACACCAGAGATCCAAACTGAAGCCAGCCCTTACGAGTCTCCCCTAACATTTAGAGACAATGATTTCTCAACCAGTTTTCATCTTTGAAAATGCCATTTTCCTATTTACCATTGTGAATTTTTGTCAAACTCATGAGTCCCTGATTTTCTACCATATGCAAAGGGTAGAAACTACAGTTTCCTATAGGAGAAACTTTACATAGTTTCTTATTCCTAAAGATCTTATTTCTCAAAATTCAGGAGTGGTTTTCCTCTTTCTGGAAATTATGACACTAATTTGATTTCGTGATATCTCTTTCATCTTCCTCAATACCTATACTGTATATGTATATTTTTATTACCAAAAAAAAAAAAAAGAGAGAGAGAGAATTTGAGCATGCCACAATCTTGGAAAATCTGAGGTTGCCCTGCTGTAGAACCGTTTAACTGCCAGGACTTTGTACTGTTTCTCAAATGTTACCAGAGCTGGGCCACCAGCCTTCTGCAGTCTGTTTACCTTAGCCAGAACCAGGGTGCTGTGGGTTCATATTTGACTTCCTAATTCCTCTCTTATCAGTTTTGAAGCCATTTCCTATTATTCCTCTGCCGTATGTTTTCTGCCAAATTAATTGCCTTAAGATTTCCTTAAGCTTTTGGAGATAATATAACGTTTGAAAGAAAAGGAAAAGAATAGACTGAGTGGAATCGCATCTAGTTTAAGTTAATAACATGTTTCAGCTGTTGTTAGTGTTATAGCTACTGGGCATAAAGTCTTCTTCTCTTTTTTGAATCCTATTTTTGAGGAATTGAAGCTGTATCTATAAGGGACATGATGATAGGCCAGTTGGGTCAAATCGGTGAAGAGATTGTCCAGTGCAGACTGGTGTCCAGTGAGTGGATCTTCACTGCCTGAAGGCCAGGCTCGGGTCAGCTCACACAGCGAGGTGAGGGTCCACTCCTCAAGCAGTGGATGGTGATCTTTGGCCTTGAAGGTGCCACTCCATTTTCCTGGCTTCAGAATTTTCCAGATATTTCAGTGCCCCCAGAATGGCATTCTAAGATTGTGCTGGCATGACAGCACGAGGCAGTTTGTCTCTAAAACATGCTAGAGAATCTCTTGTCACCACCTAGGCAAAGAACCAGTGGCAAGGTGGCAGCCTCCCGAAGATCTCATCCCTAATGTGACGTCCTGGAATCAGATGGGAAGGACACCGGCCCAGCTCAGTCTCTTCCAAGCTCTGTGACTAAGGACAAGGGACCCCCATCCCCCCCCAGCCTCAGTCTCCTCCTGTGTACATTCAGAAGGCAGATGCTGTCATGGGGGCTATGTGTGCTATGTCCATGGTGCAAGATGGCACACATGTTGAGTCACCAGGTGAGACTGCCGCTTTGGGAAAAGATAGGAAGGATCTCAGATAGACTTTGTGGGTAGGATGCCTCTTACTTGAATGTGCCTTTAGTCGTCTGACAGAACCTGCTTCCACATCCCTGTGGATTCATCCCTGTGGAAATCTTGAGAGCCAATTAATCCTATGCCATCATGAAGAAGCGGCGGAATGGAGAACATTTAAAAAGAGTCGTGGACAGGCAAGGGGGTCAAACACCTCCTGGATCAGATGCACTTGCCTCTCCACACACGTCTGGAAGCTCAGAACAGTGTTCACAGAGGTAGATGCTCGGGGACAGGGACTGAGTTTTCTGGGGCACAGTATCCATCTCTTGGGTTCCCTGGACTGTGCCCACATAGCTTATAATGTCCCAGCCTTGTTTGTGACAAAGAAGGACTTGTGAAAAAGCCACCGGGAAGCGGTAGGTCTAACCAGGGAAGTGCACTGACTTCCATGCTCTGAAGAAGAAAAGGGAGAAAAGATATGAAGCCCTCACCTGGTTTGTCTGTAATAGTTGTTATTTCTCAGGGAAGCTGCATTAATGGGCAGAGCATGTGCGGCCGTGTGTGTGAGGCACGCATTTTGCAATGGACTATCTCCAAAAGCAGAGTGAGGTCACCCAAGAAATACAGAGCAAGGGAAAATACTCATTAGCAAAGGAATTTTGCTGGAGCCATGAAAAGGCCGACTCACTATTTCCTTTCTAAGTTATTTTAAATGAAATTTTTAAAAATCTTGCTTTCCAAGAAATTTTGCTTGTTGGCATATGTTTGGTGTCTTAATTCAGTTTGGAGGATGAACTAGTTAATTTCCCTGGGAATACATGCCTATTAAAAACATAGCATCCTGCATCTGACCAAGAGAAGTTTCTTACTATCTTATTGTACTTTTCTTTTATGTGGAGAGAGAAAGGAGGGTGTTGAGAAGGAGACCAGACTGTGGAAACATTTTCTTTATTTTTTCTCTTTTTCTTCCTTTTATCGTTTGTTTATTTTTCAACTTGACATGGGTAGAGAAAGTGAATTGCTAGTATAGAAAGCACATCTGGAATCCATCTGGCCTCCTCTCCCTGGCTCACACTCCCCGCAACCATGCTTCTCCTTGGAAATGGGGGGAAGGTAGGCACCTCTGACCCTTGGCAGGGTCTGACTTGGGGTCATCCATAGCAGACTCATCTTTCAGAAGTTGTGTTATTCCTTCTCAACAAAAAGAAAACCTGTTGGTATTAAAATGCTTTGAGGTAGTCTGAATGATCCCAGGTTAGTGAGGATGACATGAAACCCCTTAGGTAATGGGGTCTTTACTGAGTAGAACTCAGGGAAGCTCAAACGTGAGCAGTGTCTCTAAGTAAGATGCAGAAGATGCAGACAATCAAATACTGAAGTCTCTTGAAGAGCTGGGTGGTGGGCGGGCTCTGCCCAGGTGGTCAGGGAAACGTGTTAGTGCAGCACTTGAAAGAGAGTGGAACGTCCAGCCAAGGATCTGCCGTGGAGGCAGGCAGTGGGGGCGGCCCAGCATCAGTGTCTGTATTAGAAGACCACCAATAATGAGGAGGAGCGTCTCTACCCTGCAGCTGTCCATACTCCTGTGTCTTCTGTAATGTGCCCAGCTTTCTGAACATATACAAAACAAGTCTGCAGAGAGCCACATGTCTCAGCCTCTGAGTGTTCTAAGTGTTCAGGTGGAATTTAAGCAGCGATCAAATTTACAATGTCATGGCCAGCTCTGGACGCTTACCTTTTGGGATAAAGCAGAGTGAAGATGAATACTGCCTCAGTCTTGCCCTCTGTTGGGGGCCACCCTTCCTCCCCACACCAGTTTTGCAGGATGGGCTAGCTGCGGTCTGGAAAGCTCAGTGCCTCTGAGTCCCAGACACCAACACACCGCTCACAAATCAACGTTGGCCCTGCGGAAACATGGACACGTGTTCGTCGAGAGAACATCCTCAGTCAATCCCAGCAGTGCTACCTAATGATAACACATGGGCCGTGGAAGAAATTACCCCATGTCCATAAACAAGAATGAAGAGAGGGTAATGTATCTGCCCACACCATGAGAGCAAGAAAAATTCAGCACGCACATGCATCTATGTGCATGACTCATGCAAGCATCATGGGGAGAGGACAGCAACGGACACAATTGTATCCTGCAGGGTTCCGTTCATGTGAAGTCAGAAGTGGGCTGAACTCACCTAGGGGAGAGTCCTATCCGAGGTACGGGTCATGCCTGGGGGCAGGTGGTGACTAGGAGGGGCACAGAGGAGGCTATAGCCCCATCCTGTTGCTGGCCTGGGTGCTGGTCTCACTGACCTCTGTGTGGTGGGGCAGGCCAGCCTCCCAGGCCTCCTGGTACCTGCTGTGCCCAGCACTCCTGCAGTGCCTGGCAGTGTTAGTACCGACATGCCAGAGTGGCTGACTCCCCTCTTGCCTTGAGCAGGGCTCGCTGACTCCAGGAGCCTCAGGCCGCGATGGGCTTTGAGCTTTCTTCTGTGGTTGGTACTGCCCAGGAGCAGAGGGGAGATCTTGTCCATGAGATGCTTTTAACTGTGCACAATAATGTGTAGACGCATCCAAAATCAATGTGGCCTTTAGCCCAGCACTTAACTCTTGGGATGAGGCCTGTTTTGTAAATGTTGATAATCCAGAGAAAATGAGCTTTTAGATTCCAAAGTGAATCAGATATCTTCTACTTATGCAAAATGCAGAGAATCGTATTTAACAAAAGATGTTCTGGACAAATATGCTTCTTGAGGGATGAATATTTAATTATAAGGGAAATGATAAATCAAACATTAATGGGAAAATATGTTTGCCCTCAATATTCATGGTTTTGATAGGTCTCTGGCACATCTTATACTATGTTTATTGGGGTTATCTTATTGCTGGTTATTAGTTTTTCATTGTTTGCTTGCTTTCTGCTCTGCTTAATTTTGTATGAGCCTGTGGGGCCGTGGGTCTATTCACCCTCTGCAGTCCACTCCTGGGAGCAAGTCTAGATCTGGCTGTTGGATGCATGGCAAAAGCAAAGGTGTGGAGAAGGTTCAGAGGAGCCAGGATGTATATAAAATGGTAGTGTCAGGTTGTCATGGGGGAAACTGAGGCACAGGAGGCAAGCTGAGTTAGTACAAGAACAGTCTGAATGATAACCATGTGCCAGTGTTACCTAAAAGGATGAGGAACATGGAGCTGTGCTTGAATCCCTACCTGAGCTGGGGAAAGGGGCCTCAGGCATCTCTGACATTGAAACCAGGGTTTGTCTGCAACTTGTCAGTTTCTGAGACAGAAACGCCACAGAGTGGAGTGAGTATCCCAGCAACACTGTAGAATAAACCTGGACACTGTGGTGTCATGGACACCTGGCTGCCTGCCAGGTGAAGGCCCCTCCAGTTGCTGTGTAAGCCGGGCGGGTTGTCCGTTCAGCACCATAGCGAGGGCTTTGCCCCCGGCTGCTATGGGAGGGAGGCTGCTGATACAGGGCACTGCTCACAGACTGCCTTTGCTCCATGCCTTTTCCATAAACATGAGTGGCTGTTCATATGGAAAATGGCAGAGCCCTTGTGGTGCCCATCGGCACTGTGCACTGGTACTGGAGGTGGCGGGAGACAGCCTGGGGGCCCAGGTTGTCCTCACACCTGGCTTCATGCCAGGGTGCATGCCAGGCACAGCACATGTGTCCCTGAGAGGCCCCTGATCAGGGGTGGAAACCCAGCAAATTGAGAATCAGAAATAGTGATTCTCCAGTCTCTGTTCACAGATAAAGAAAGAAAGAAAGAATAAGCAATACAAGGCCGGAAGCGGTAGCTCACACCAGTAATCCCAGCACTTGGGAGGCTTGAGGCAGCAGATCACTTGAGGTCAGGAGTTCAAGACCAACCTGGCCAACAGGGTGAACCCCATCTCTACCAAAAATACGAAAATTAGCTGGGTGTAGTGGCAGGCGCCTGTAAGGAGAACGGCTGGAACCGTGCACGGAGGTTGCAGTGAGCTGGGATCGCACCACTGCACTCCAGCCTGGGTGACAGAATGAGACTCCGTCTCAAAAAGAAAATAAAAATACTAAAGGGACAGCATCTTTTGAGCACCTGTCGGTGTACAGGATGCTGGGGAGGGTACCGTGAACTTATCCATGGTGAAAGTCCTCCAGTTAATGGATAAGCTCAATGCTCAGAAAATGCTTCTGTCTGTGGTATTGTTCCTCTTAAAGACACAGTTTGCAGTAGTTTTTCAAAAGTGGCATGCAGCCTCAGAGAAGAGTCACCAGGGGCTGGGATGATTCCAAAATGTTACAGAGCAAGTGGAATTTAACTTGAGGCTTGAAGGATGGGCGAGATCAAAATAAAAATCAGAAATGGTAGAGAGGGAAGGGCTAGAGGCAAGGCTGCCCACTGAACTGCCCTGTTCATGTCCAAGAGAACCTACAGGCGAGCATGGTCTCTGCTCAGGTGAACGGGGAGCCAGGTAGGGCTGGCGGCTGGTGTGGGTGAGCCACAGCTTGGGGAGGCAGGCCCAGGCCCATGGCTTGTGAGTGGTGGGGGAGACCTGGACAGGCAACCCCTTCTTGTCCTGCATCATCAGCCCGGACGTGGAACTTGACTTTTTCTTTCTGCAGTTAGCAGAGGGCCTTGGCCAACACATAAGGCTTTCTGCCAGCACTTGGCATGCCAGCTGACCTCCACCCACGGCCTCTGTAACTTCAGGAGGTGGCAGCTGGGAAGGGTCTGAGCAGTTTCAGGCAGAGCACAGACATCAGCTCAGACACACCCCCTCGGGGTTTCCAGAACAACCAACACCTCTAAGCTCCAGGACACTGGAAAAAGTCTTTGCAAAGTAGCAAGGGGCCATTTCTGGAAATCCAGGAACCCCGAATTGATGTAGGGAGAGAAGGGCTTTGACAGCATCCACCACTCTAGAGGGTCACAAGGATATGGAAATCATTTGGAGCCACCTCCGCTTCTCAGCCCCAGACAGGCAAGCCCCCGATCTTCAAGGGACTGAACCTGGTAATAAACTCATGGGTGGATGAGATTCAGAGTCTATCACACCCTAAAATGAAGAGCCCATAGTATTGGTGAGTGGTTCATGTGTCTCTGAAGCAAATTTAGGGCTGTGGCTTAAACATTGTGAAAGTTAAAAAAAAATTCACTGCGTATACACAGTGGGCTATTTTAAATTAGCTTCATTTGAACTTATTTAGCTATTTAAAAACTCAAATAATAAATGATGACTGGGTGTGGTGGCTCACACTTGTAATCCCAGCACTTTGGGAGGCCAAGGCGGGCAGATCACAAGGTCAGGAGATCAAGACCATCCTGGCTAACACAGTGAAACCCCGTCTCTACTAAAAATACAAAAAAAAATAGCCAGGCATGGTGGCATGCACCTGTAGTCCCAGCTACTTGGGATGCTGAGGCAGGAGAACCTGGGAGGCAGAGGTTGCAGTGAGCAGAGATCGAGCCACTGCACTTCAGCCTGGGTGACAGAGCAACACTCCATCTCAAAAAAAAATAATAATAATAATTAAATAATAAAATAAAATAAATGAGTCCACTGAAAGCGGCTTCTACCTTGGTGGTCGGGTATGCGGCCTCACCGACGTCACAGAAGGCTGATCAACATTCCCGGTATGGTTGAACGCAAGTGTTCGAGGTCTGGTGGGGGAAGAGGCGGAATTCAGAACCCATCAAGGCCTTTGCTCACCACTTTCCCTTTCTTGCAGGGAGCACTCTCACCACCGTGCTCTTCTTGGTCATCTGCAGCTTCCCAAATGTGGCGCTTCTGTTGGCTCACATGCACCCATGTAGTTCTATCTATATGTAGGGCTCCGAATTTTAAGCCAGACTCAGAGTCGGTGTGATTGGCACTGCTTTCCTGTCCTTCCTTTATCCTCTGTAGACTTGGGTCCCGTTTTGGCCGTTTGCTGTTCCTTCTTCGCCGGGTTCTGGACTTATTGCTCATAAGTGCAGTGTTCACATGGGCACTGCCCAGGCTTGCACTGTTAGTCCCTCGATGGCCACATGGTCAGGCCTCAGGGCTCTCACAGGCAGACCTACAGCCCATTCACACCTGGTTTCTGGGCCTGGCTCCAGGGGACGCCATCTAGGAAGTGCTGGAGCCTCCCACAGTGTCACTGGGAAACCCGCTAGGGAGCTCTTAGAAATTGAGCAGGCATCCTTGAGATTCTATCCTGCTTTTTTGTCCTGAGAAAATCCTGTTTCTCCCTGGATGACTGGGATAATGGGTCGCCAGCTCCCAGGCCCTAGATGAGGACTAGTTAGCATTTTCTAGTGCTTGAAGATTTCCAGATGGAAGCTGTATTTGGGTCTGTGTATCTTTGTTACAGGATTCAATAATTCATGCACTGAATTTCCCTTCCGAGCAACTCCAGACACCAAATTGCTTCTCATGGTCTCCCTCAATCACTTAGGAGCTTAGCCTGTGTCTAAAGACCCTCTCTGTAGCCTGACGTGGCCAGTCATCCCAGTACTTCCACATTTTCCATGCCTTTCTCGAACAGTGTTGCCGTGGCCCCTTGGGCTGCGATCATTTTATCAATGGTCGCTCCCTGTTTTTATCTGTTGACAGGAGCCCTCACTGGAGTCTGGCCTGCACGCCTTGCTGAATGAAGCTGGAGCCTTGGCCCTGCTTCCCTTTGAAATGAATGTTCCTCAGGCGCCCTCTCCTGGATTTTGGAGCTAATCATCTGTGAATGCCAAGTGATGGCTACTGCCCTCCCGCCGCGCCCCCAGCCCGCGCGGGGGAACGAGACCCTGCAGGAACATTATCAGTACGTGGGGAAGCTGGCAGGCAGGCTGAAGGAGGCCTCCGAGGGCAGCACGCTCACCACCGTGCTCTTTTTGGTCATCTGCAGCTTCATCGTCTTGGAGAACTTGATGGTTTTGATTGCCATTTGGAAAAACAATAAATTTCACAACCGCATGTACTTTTTCATCGGCAACCTGGCTCTCTGCGACCTGCTGGCCGGCATCGCTTACAAGGTCAATATCCTGATGTCTGGCAAGAGGACGTTCAGCTTGTCTCCCACGGTCTGGTTCCTCAGGGAGGGCAGTATGTTCGTGGCCCTCGGGGCGTCCACCTGCAGCTTACTGGCCATTGCCATCGAGCGGCACTTGACCATGATCAAGATGAGGCCTTACGACGCCAACAAGAAGCACCGTGTCTTCCTCCTGATCGGGATGTGCTGGCTCATTGCCTTCACTCTGGGCTCCCTGCCCATTCTGGGCTGGAACTGCCTGCACAACCTCCCCGACTGCTCTACCATCCTGCCCCTCTACTCCAAGAAGTACATCGCCTTCTGCATCAGCATCTTCACGGCCATCCTGGTGACCATCGTGATCCTCTACGCACGCATCTACTTCCTGGTGAAGTCCAGCAGCCGTAAGGTGGCCAACCACAACAACTCGGAGCGGTCCATGGCGCTGCTGCGGACCGTGGTGATTGTGGTGAGCGTGTTCATCGCCTGCTGGTCCCCGCTCTTCATCCTCTTCCTCATTGACGTGGCCTGCAGGGTGCAGGCGTGCCCCATCCTCTTCAAGGCCCAGTGGTTCATCGTGCTGGCTGTGCTCAACTCGGCCATGAACCCGGTCATCTACACGCTGGCCAGCAAGGAGATGCGGCGGGCCTTCTTCCGTCTGATCTGCAACTGCCTGGTCAGGGGACGGGGGCCTCGCGCCTCACCCATCCAGCCGGCACTCGACCCAAGCAGAAGTAAATCGAGTAGCAGCAACAACAGTAGCCACTCCCCAAAGGGCAAGGAAGACCTCTCCCACTCAGCCCCCTCATCCTGCATCATGGACAAGAACGCAGCACTTCAAAACGGGATCCTCTGCAAGTGAACGTCTCCATGCGCCCTGCTCTGCAGCTGTGTTCTTATTTATTGCATGCATCACTTCCACAGGGGCCCCTCGAGATTGTGACTCGGGAGAGCTACCTTACTTTGACCAACAGCCTGCCCAGTGTGGATGTCTCTTACAGAGGAGGCCCAAGGAATCACCACCCCATTTCAGTGTAGACAACGTGCCTTGTCCACTTTGGGCTCCAGAGTCTTTCAGATGTACTAAGCCACTGACACCATCCACAACCTTCTGCTGAATCCTAGACACCCTCCCTGGTGTTCACAGAGAGGGAAGGTCATGAGCCACACAATGCTGTGTGATTCTCCGTGTGCCTCTGAATGGTGTTTTGATGATTTTACACTACATTTCCTGTGCATAGGATGGATGCTTGCATATTTGTACCTCTCTATGTTATGCAGAATTTGTGTTCCAGGTGTTTGCCATCTGATACCTACATAGAATCTGCATACAACACACAGGTAACAGGTTATACAGGTGGGTTTGGACAGAACACCTGGTACAAGGACATGGTTGTGAACTAAGTGGACATGCCATTCCTGGTCTCCTTAGACTGACATGAAGTCTCATGTTAATCAAGCTTTTAAAGTCCAAATTCCCAAAAAAGGGCCTATCCAAGGCTGGCCCCAGATGTGTGGGTCTGACTGCATCAGCCCTGTGTCCCTTCAGTCATTTGTCCCTGTGTAATTTTAATCATATCCCAAAGCAAAATTATGTGATGGTTTTCAGGTTTCTGCAAATCACAGAAAAGCCAGCCAAGATCACCCAGGAGCTTGTGCCCCCAGACGGGTGAAAGAAAGAGCCCATGAGGGAGCAGCAGAAGCAGATAGCTGGTCTGGCTCACCTTCCCATGCCACCCAGGCAGGGGTCTGCTTCAGGAAACAGAAGGTGTCCAGGAAATGAACAGAGATTCACAAGACAGCACTTTGATTCTATGTTGAGTTTGTTTCTATATTAGAAAAGCACCAAGTCAGTAATCCCCCGTGGCGTCGCAGCTGATTAGCTGTGGCCACCAGCAGTTTCACAGCTTCCTGAAAGCTGGCACTGATCATGACTATCAGTGAAAGAAGTTTAATTGTCAGGTTAGAAAATGTGATCTGGCAGTTTATGCATTCTTCAGAGTGATGTAATAATAACTACATGATACTATAATTTTACTTTTCTACATAAGTTGAGCCTGTAGCGGTCTGTTTACCTTGTAAAGAGATTACTTAGAGGACATTTTTCTACATCCTCTTCCCCAAGGATTGTATGTGTTAAACAAATAGATGGAAAGAAAAATGAACACGTTTGTAGAACTATCATAAGCACACAGTTGCCTTGTTGAGTTCTCTGTAAAAACAAGGACAAAACCAACCAGCCCTCAAAAGAAACTCATATATGAGTCGCCTAAAGTGTTTTATTTAGGTTCAGTGAGCATTTGCCTGAATAAAACCTAAAAGAGTGGTCTTAATGCATTAATAATTTTTTCTAAGAGAAATTGATTCCTGTTCATTATCTGATGCAAATTGCTCTTGTAAAGAGACATTTTCGTGGATTCAGGGTAACTCGCCTCCATGGACTGACCAAAGACTTTTCTAATTTTTGTTGCTGATGAGATGAAACCTATCTGTAAAGAGCCCTCCCCCAGGAGCATTTCTGTTGCCTTCTTGACATCACTGAAAAGTAGCTTATTCTCTTATCAAATAGCATGAGAAAACCCAGGGCATTTCTAGGAAAGTAAAACGTTACAGTTCTGGATTAAGAAAACGACAAAAGGCTGGGTGCAATGGCTTATGCCTTTAATCCCAGCACTTTGGAAAGCCGAAGCAGGTGGATCATCTGAAGTCAGGAGTTCGTGACCAGCCTGGCCAACATGTCTCTGCTAAAAATACAAAAATTAGCCAGACACAGTGGCACGCACCTGTAGTCCCAGTTACTCAGGAGGCTGAGGCTGGAGAATTGCTTGAACCCAGGAGGCGGAGGTTGCAGTGAGCCGAGATTGCGCCACTGCACTCCAGCTTTGGCAACAGAACGAGACTCTGTCTCAAAAAATAATAATAAATAAAATAAAACAACAACAAAACGCATCAGAGAGCCAAAAATTCAGCATTGCATTTTCACATAGGTAATGAAATGACTTTAGAACTTTATGTTATAGGTGTGAGTTGCTTTGGGAGCCGCGGAGCTCTCCGTAGCTACTGTTCGTAACACTTTATTCCATAACCCTGACATCCCCAATATCTAAGTATCTCAGTCTTCATCCACTGACTCTACTAGGGAGCCCGCAGCCATCATTCCCACTTGGAGGTATCAATGTTTGTGGTGTGACATAAGGCTCCCTTGAAATAACAAGACTTTTGAGCAATCCGAATTAAAAATACACCAAAAAAGCAATTGTGCTCATTTGCTAAATGCAAAAAATAATCACCTTTGATACCAATATGCACCAATATGCCTAACTAGCTAGCCAGCTGGAGGTGATTTAGCAGCTGAATGTTTCAAAGCCCTAACCCTGGAGTTTAGAAACAGGTGGACTTCTATGCTGCAGAGAAACTATGCATTAGATCTCTTTTCCGTTAGAAACCTTTATTATTTCCAATGTATGTTTGTTAAAAAATAAAACCAAAAGCCTTTGTGTAAACCTGCTTTTGGGAGTCCGTGTGACGGGATTGTTTTATTATTTTCACCAGGCACCCTCCCCACTGCAGCGATGTGCAGTGTTGCAGGCTTGCTTCTCACCTGTGTTTCTCAGTGTTTCAGGAATTAAACCACATTCAGAACCCCAAAGAACCTTCCCCTTTCTCTACCCCACTATCACAGGTGGTATTTTAGTGAAGCTTCAGTGCATTGGGTACTATTTACACCACTTTTGGTAGGTTATACTGTTTTGAGGATGGCTCTTTTGATAGGGAGAAATTCGTAAGACCTATCGCGATAAAAGCACAGCTCAAGGACACAGGACCTCTGGTCCTGCCCCATTTGCTGTTGTTTACACAGCAGGAGAGAAGAGGTCAGAGCCAACCCTTGCACACTAGCTTTCTCCCGTACACATGGTCCATTTTAGCCTCTGTCCTGCGTCCTCTGTAAAGAGGAGGCCAGTGCTTGGCATAACTGTTCTGGTGGCGATGCATGTTACAACTCATGATGAAATGCCGCAACACAAGTGAGGATGTAGCTGCCCACCCCCAGTTCTGTCCAAGGCTAACAAGTTGCTAGAAGATAACATGAGTCCTCTAGAAATACGTCTGTCGGGATGCATTTTTATTCCATAGCCTTGATGGATGGGACAATGCTTTGTTGTGACTGTTTTTTAAGAGGTCTCCCAGGGAGCCACTGAAAATACCTACTTCCTAGATAAAAGTTTCAAGCTCCCCTCCTCTCTTTTGTGAGGCAATACAAAATCCATCATCCAAATGAAAGACTTTTCACAATAGCCTTTATTGCCCAGACTTACGTGTACAGTCCTTTAAACATTCAACTGTTTAGAAAATGGTTGTTACCTCAACCCTTGAGCCAGTTATTCCACGCTGGTAAGAGCCTTTCACAGAAATGTAACAAGGTGCATTTTATAGAAAACATCTAATTAAATCACCAGTTTCATGCTTTTAAATTGTATCTACAAGTGCAAAACCGCAACACCCAAATGTTTTTAGTATCTAAGTCAGATATCCAAAGGTTAGCTACATAATCAGAAATGCACACACCACTGTTCTGATAATAAAGGCACATTTTCCAATAACCAATTATAACAAGAAGTGCGGCATTACCTAAACTGGGTGTGTCATCTTCCCCTCCTGGGTCACAGGATGACACTTGGGGATGTGATGCTGTGCCTGCACTTGGCGATCCCAGGAGCACAGAGATGCACCAGACAGATCATGAAGGGCTCACACTTGGAAACCATTTCCTGACAGAGTGAAGGAATCCCCGTGGATCCATTGAAAGGGAGGAGGGAATTTAAGCTAATTCTCTTCACCTGCTGTGTTGTCAAATCTCCAAAATACTGACCAGATAACTTAGGTTTTACCATTTGTCATAGAACAAAGATTAGAGAACTCGAAATTCATTTTGTATTTCCACTCCTCAAGGATGTCCAAAAAGCCAATTCTGTTTCAGTACAAAGTAGAAAGTGGTGAATTGGCAATATGCCAAGACGTAGACCATTACAGTAATTCTTTTTGCTTCACAAAAGTTAATGGTAACAATACAATTTTCAAATAATACTCATCTGTCAATATGTATAATTTGCCATCCAAATGCTTTTTAAAAAGTAACTATCTTATTATTACACATTAAATTTACATGGAGTTGTCTCCTAATCCTGGGATTTTAACACCAATGTTTAATTCTGAATACAAAGAAACATTCACATACTTAATTTTACAATATTCTGGAACAAGTTATATTCAAAAGTCAAATGAACAGAGAACATTCCACTTGCAACCAACACATAGTTGTTAAAAAAAAAACTAACCCCATTAATATTTAAAGACAGATTTACCTATTAATGTCTGTTTTCGTTGTCACTTGATTTGGTGGTTAGAAACTTTGGTTATGGTAAAAATGTCCACGAGTGCAAATTCATTACCTCAAAGCTCAGGACCGCAGCATTCCTTCCCCATGTGTGTATTTTTCTGTCTGCAGTATTTCAAGGTGAGACAAAAAAATAGACACTTAATTGTATGAGATTTTATTCCTGGTGCTTTTCATCAAGAACCATTTTTCTAGCCCTAGGGAAGGAGCCTGTGTGTTTTGGGCCTGAGGGATTCATCTATTCAGAGCATCTGTGACAGCCAGGGGGAGGAAAGACCTCCCGCCTCTTCCAGCATCTCTACTGAGAGTGGCGACTCCAGGCTGTCCCTCCCCATCCAGAGCCTTCCACACTCTCCTTCATGCCACAAACACTCAGTTGCCTGCAGTGCAAAGCCTCCAGAGTCCCCAGACTGACCTGGGCGCTCTGCCCTTGCTGGTTCTAGTGATCTTGGACACACTGGTACTTAAGGCTTGTCACACTCCAACACCCTTGTCTGTGTGTGTCTTTCTTTCTTTCTAGGTCATAAACTCAGGCAGAGTTACAACCTCATACATTTGCTTCTCTATCTCACGATCCCAGTACAGGGCCAGCCACATGATAACTAATGCATGAATGAGGCCAAGAAGCTGGCTAGAAATGCCAAGAGACTGTGCCAAGTATACGCAGCTGCACCTGGGAATACACCGAAGCATGACATCACGAGCACAGCTTCCTCCACCACACCTTCCCTTTCTGCTCCTTCCCCACTGGCCTCAGACAGCTACACATGGCTGCATGAAGAAAGATCTAAGTCTAGACTTGTTTTATCCTCCCCTTCCCTTCTCACATTTTTCCTGCCTCCACCCTCTTCTGTCCCTGTCTTCCCCTGTCGGCTTCTCTGTGATTTCCCACAGTGGGTTCCCCAACCCCTGTCCTCATGTCCTCTTCCTGTTCCCTTTGTGCTGGGTCCCACATCCAGCGGCATCCAGGACCATCCTCCATGGCCTATGCCACAACCTGCCAATTCCCAAATTCTTCACGTTTGTTTGACTTCCTAGTTGTCCTTGTTACTTGTAAAACCAAAGCCCAGGGAGGAGTCCCAAGGTGCACAGCACAGAGCCAATCTGCATGTGTATACAGAGCTGCAGATCCGTTTTTAATTGACGTAAGTATATGCATGTATGTATATACATATGCAGTTCACATTCACAAGTCTTGGTATAAAGTTGCAATTTTTCTGGCTGCTATAAAATGTGCCAGTTTTAAAACTGTGCATTTGTTGCTTGCAAACTTATAAATATGTATAAACCCCATTATAAATAAATTGTGGCTGGCAGATGGCATTTAAGCTGCCAGCAATGGTTGCATGGAGTTATAAATGCTTATTAATTCTCCACTTTTAAATTCACAGCACGGACCCTGGGATCTGTGACATGAAGTGGTGTGAAAACATAATTATAAATTAGAGGGGGGAACCACCAATAAGAGACAGGTAAGGGCTGGAAACTCTCACCAGTGAGTGGTTCTCAAAGTCGAGACTTCAGAGCAGCTGCACCAGCATCGCTTTGAGATGGTTTTTTGAAATGCAAATTCTCGGGCCCCACTCCAGACCTAGCGAGTCAGGAACTTGGCGAGGGGCAAGGTGGGGAGGGGGTTGGGGGTTGGGAGGGTTAGGGGTTGGGGGGGTAGCAGGGGGTAGCAGGCCTGCAGTCTGTGTCTGAACCAGCTCATGAGCTAGTTCTAATGCCTGCCTTCCACTCCAGGTCTGCTTGTCACGAACGCCTGTCTCTCGGCCCAAGGACTTCCCCGGCTTGGGAATTATGCTCAGGTGTGTGCAGGGCCAGTCAGAAATTGTTTCCAGAAACAGCCTTCCATCAGTGGTAGACTTGGTAAATAAATACCCTAGCTGTCTCCCCATTTTGCTGGGTTAACTCTGGGGTGTCAGCTCTGTCTCTCGGGGTCCCCCAGTGGGATTCGGCTCCTATTGTGCACATCACGGTAACTCACTTGATAATGTATGCCTTCCTCATCAGCTTCCTTCTCTCCCTACTTCTGGGATCTTCACTCAAATAAACTACATGACCCTCAAGTCCTCTCTCAGGGTCTCCTTTCTGGAGGAACTCCAACTAAGACAGAGGAAACAGAAACACTGCCTCTCCCATCTGAATGACTCAGGCTTTTATGCATTTTGAGAGGGAGCACAGGTGCAGAACCAGGGAAGGGAAGCACTCCTTGCCATTTCCATGGGGGGCAAGCTTTATGTGCAAACCCAGAATGCTCTGAGTTCTGTGCTCTTTCCTAAGTCGATCCCCAGCCCCTTGCATGGCTCCAGTTTCATCTGAAAAGTGGGGCCCCAGCTCTGCTGTCTTACCAAGTTCCCTTCCCTGTGATCCTGAGTTAGGGTCAAGAATCAAGGCTGACTTCAGTCACAATGAGCACCCCCATGAGAGGCCCAGCCGGCCTCCGCAGGGCAGTTCTAGGAGCTGACAGTTCTCGGTTGGCACTATGTCCAGGAGTGGGTTTATCCACTTGGTCTTTCTTGGAGCCAGCTTTGAAAGTTCCACCGGAGAACCTGAGTGTTACTCTGAAACCCACTGCAAAGGCCTGTCTGGGTCCTGCAATGACCTCTTCACAATCTTTCCACAATCCTCCCACCCAGTCCCAATCCTGTTGTCACCATCCACAGAAAGGGATTTATGGATGGCACGAAAACTTGGACTAGTGAGAGAGAACCGATGGGCATGTTGGGAATGCAGAATTTTAGAAAGTCATTGCACTTTATATGTTTCATATACTTGTCAATCCCCAGCACTCTCTCAAGCTGGGAACATGTGTAGCCCTGCGGTGTAGAGCATGCCAAGGCTCAGAGAAATCCAGCAACCCACCTGAGTCCATGCCATCTGGGTGTGCCAGGGTGGAGGCTAGAGGGAGGTATCTACTCGTGGCCAGCGCTGCCCCTGTTCAGGGAAGGCCTATAGTCTGAGGCTTCTGCGCAGCTCAGCCCAACAGAAAGGACATGTGTGACTGCCTTCAGGTGGCAGCCAATAGGGAGGAAATGAGGACCTAGATGTCCATCTTAAAGCACTGCTTACAGAAAGAAGCTACCCAAGTGTCGGATGTTACTGCAAAGGAAAGCTTTATTTTGGGAGCCGGGGGCCACCTTCAGAATGCCAAACCCAGGCATGGAGGCTGGGCTGGACACACATGTCCACTGTGCCCCCAGCACATGGGCTGTTTAGGGTCCATGTTCCCCTGGGCCTGTCCTTCCTTCTAAGTTAGGCCTTTACCTACACACAGGGCTTGTCATTTTCTGTCTTCATTAGAAATTACTCATGAGCTCCTCCACCTCCAGGAAGCCCTAAAAAGGCCATATGTGGCCCAATCAGGCCTTTGTCGATTACCCCAACATTAGAGATGGCCTGAGAAAATAGCCACTCGCTCATCAAGGCTGAGCAGACACCCAGTCTTTAGACTCCTCAAATATAAAAGTAGCAACAGTGGTGTCTTAAGCACAGGATTTAAGATTGAGTCATGTGACTGTGGTGTTTATCACCCACCCACCCGATTCTCCAGTGAGCTACTCAGAGGCTACCTCGGAGGGTCAAGAATCAAAGCTGACTTCAGCCACAATGAGCACCCCCATGAGAGGCCCAGCCGGCCTCTGCGGGACAGAGATGTCATTTGAAGCACAGCTGATTCATTTGTAGGGAGAGGAAAGGTGAGTAGGGGTCTCCAGGGCCTCTCTGTAAGGGCAGAGGGGCTGTTTTAGGACTGCTGGCCCCCATCTTGTACTCCCAGAAGACATAGAGTTCTGGGTTAAGTGTTGGGGTGCCCATTGGAGGGGCAGCAGGGCCCAGGTGCACTCTGCATGCCCAGGGTGGCCCAGCACAGCAGCAGCGACTGTGTCCTGGAAGCCTGAGGCCCTGGAAGGCAGGGCATAGTGCCGCTGCCCCGGGTTCATTGTTCAGCTTCCTGCCTTGCCCAGGCAGAGACATGGTCTGAGAAAGCCGGGGGAACAGGGGCCCAGGCTAGACAGGGAGGAGGCTCCATTGCCTTTGCCTTGGAATCCTGAGCTCAAAGCACAGGCTGGCACACAACAGGGATCAGGAAACGCTGAGTGAGCAGAAGAGCGCTGCAGCCAGATGACAACATGGCCACCAGCAAGGGGCAGCACTAGCCCCTGCCTCAGTTTCCCCATGTGTCAATGAGGCTCACAGGAATGGCCCAGCACACAGTGCTGGAGGGAAGAGTTGGGATAACTAATGTGTGCTCTAACACACTTTACAAATGGAAGGGAACAAAGATCAGAAAATCGCTGCCAACTGCTTTGTCTGAAGCCTGTTCGATTCACCGGCGCTATCCTAGTGTAAACAACGTTATAATCTGAGCTTAAAAATATATATTTTGAATTAATATTAAAAAGAAAAAATTTGACTCCAATACTTTTTATTTTCTAAATTGATTCTCATGCAAAAAAAATCATATATATTTTCTGTCACCATTGAACTAGACACTGACTTCACAGCAAGAGCTACTAAAGCTGCAGATTACCATTCAAGTCCCCCCAAGAGAAAGATAAAGTAAATCAAATGCTACAGCATTCACGGCTCCTAACTCACATTTCCTGTTTTGCTATTCTCCCTGAACGTTATAAGAGCATTTTGACCTTTCACAAGAGGGGAATGCACGAATGTTAAAAGAAGGTCTTTTTGCACATTTTTCTATGTGGGGCACATTCACGCACAGGTGGGTCAGAGTTGCGTGTGTCTCTCCAGGGCTCCAGGCCTTCCAGAGGACAGATGTGCAGGGCAGCTCTCAGAGCACCCAAGTCTGTGCTATCTTGGGGCAGGAGGCTGATGCAGCTGCTGCCGGCACCCCCTGCAGCCCTCTGCTTCTGGATCACTGAGTAGAACATCCACATGACACCTGAAGCCAAAACCATTTCAGGAAGCAGCAAGGCAGTCTAGATTAGTGCCGGGCTCTCCATAGTTTCAATCTACTGCAGAACATTCTAGAACACTGACTTCACTGTCATCTCTAATTCATTAGACCCTCAAAGGGCAAAAAACCCTCAGAAGGCCATATATGAAGGCTGGGGCCTGCCCTGACTCATCCTCGCTGGTTAGCTTTAACGGGTCCTTCCATCTGGCCACACACACACCCCAGGGCAGAAACGGGGCTCACGTCGTGGGCATTAGAACTTGGCAGTACTATTCTCGGCCAGACTGTTCAGTCTCCTGGTAACTCTCCTTATGGGATCAGATTTATCACTATCCAACTCTAAGTGTGTTCAGGGTGTCTTTCTGTTCCACTGACCCGTACCATACAGGGTGCTATACCCTGTGGGGTCTCTCCAGAAAGAAAGCCAAGCTGCCAATGAGCAAACAGATCCATCTGTTTTTTAAAGGCTATCTGTCAAAATCACAGGGCGGTCTCAGCCCAGATAGTATTTAAAAGCTATAATCATTGCCAGCTTTCTAACACCAAATGACTTCTCAGGAAATGACAGTATTTTACCTGGAAGGAAGAGAATCAAGACAAAGAGTGGGGTGGGGCGCATGCCCTTCCCTGCAGCGACTGGGAAACCTTGTCGTAGGGACAGCAGGCTTTTCCCCCAACCCTCACTCCAGAGGCGGAACAGCAAATAGAGTCCAGTGACTCCCAGGGCTGGGTCAGGCCTCTGGCACACACAGCCCCAGGAGCCTCCGTGCCTGAGTCTCAGGGACTGAGCTCTGGAATGGGACCTACTCTTGCTCTCACACAGGCTTCTCCCCTGTTGAATATAAGGCGGGAGGGGAACTTTGCTTGCAACTACCACAAGCAGCCTATAGTCAACCACTGACTAGACTGAGACACAGACCAGGAATTTGCCCCAATCGCCCCTTCTACAAATATCCATTTTAGCATTAGATGCACGAGAACAGGGAAGCATTTGTCAATCAATTGGTGAGGGTTTTTTTGTGCCATTTTTGGCATGAAATGAATTCCCAAGTACTCCTCACACAACTGGGATCAAGAGTGACAAGGTCCTGTGCTCAGCAGGACCCAGAGGAGCTGGAGTGCCGCCTGCTCTTTAGTGAAGCTGCGGAGAGTCGTCTGTGGCGTGCAGTGCAGGGAGCACAGGAGGTGTCCCGGGGAGGCCAGAGGAGGATGCCCACTCCCTCCAGCAAGCACAGCCATGCCTCAGAACCAGTGTCTCATAGCTTTCAGTGCAGGGTTAGGCACGCTCTGGGCAGCACGCCTCGTGATTCCATCACAATTCTGCGTTTCTAGTCCCCTCCAATTGTGCTTATTAGGTAAAACTGCAGGCTACACCTTTCTAGTGGCATTTCCCAGGAGAATGGGTCAGTTGAATTAAATTTTTGCCTGGACAACTACAGTCAAACTTTTTTCCATTAAAAACATACAGCACAGAACATTAGTCTTACATCTTTCTTAGTCTTAAAAAATATAAATATAGAGGGATAATTTGTACAGGATGTATAGGTATGTACACCTTTAATATGCATATGAGAAATTCAGAACCAAGTTTATGAAACTTGACCTTAGAAGCAGCCTTCCTTCTGGAGCTGTTGAAGAAGACTCTGAGCCACAGGCAGCTGCCCCAGTTCCTACAGCCCCGATTGCAGTCCACTCCGGGTCCTCCTGACCTGGTGCACAGTGCTGGGAGCAGAGCTGGCCGGGTCACTGCTTCCTCTCCACTGGCTGCTGGAGGCACAGCTCGCTCCCAGCAGAGACGATGGGCAGGCTGCTCTCTAGGTGGTGGTTGATGAGGTGGCTGATACTGTCGAAGACTCTGTCCTTTGTCCGGATCTACGAAGGAAGCAAAGGAAAGGTTAAGCACATCCCACAGGCAGCAAAAAGAGAACACGCTTTGCCCAGAATCAGCGAGACCATCAGAACTGGCCCGGAAGGAGAGGGGGAGGGGACAAGCGGCTTCCCCCACTTTAGAGATGCTATCTGCAAAGATCCTGGTCACCAGCAATGGCCAGTCCATTTCATTGGCCGGGCTCACCTCCAAACCACCTGAACACCTTTCAGTAACCATAAGCCCAGGCCTCTGAGACTGAGCTCTGGAATGTCCCAGCCCACTGTCCTATAGGCATGGCCTCCCCAACCTTCACCACCAGGGTCACCTCACCTCTTTCTCCTGCTCCCTCCTTGGCCCTCTCAGGATAGCCCTACACTGGGATCTGCTGGCTCCCAGGCCCCTCCCACCTCCAGGCCTTTGCATGGCCATCACCCAGCCCAGAATGTGTTTCTTCCACGTGAGCCCAGCCCCACCTCGATGCCAACACCTCCAGGCAGCCTTCCTTCCTCCTCAGGCATCCTGAGCACCCACCAGGGACAAGCCCCATAGTTCCCCAGAGGAGCCCTTGTTGCCCCTGCAGTCCCCCACTGGGGGGTGAGCCAGGCAGGGTCAGAGGTACAGGCTCCATGTTCCTGGGCTTTCAGTTCTACAGCCTGCCCATAAACTTTTCCTGAATAAATGAATGCTGGGGGTTGCGGGGGAGAGGAGGTTGAACACTCTGCCCTGCTTGCTGGCCTGCCCTCTGGTCCCTGAGGTCCATCAGCCGTCTCCGCCCCGAGCCGGCACATTCACAGATAGAGCTCACACTTGAAAAAGGTGGGGTGGGGCCTGTCAGGAGCAGTCTTTCGAGGAGTTTAGGACACAGCCCCCTGGGACTTGCACCCTTGAGAAGTGGGAGATGGAGGCAGGAAGCAGACACCTGGCTAGGTCCATTTACCCTCACAGGCCACCATCAAGGCTACGCTCGAGGGTCAGGGGAATTCCCTGGCTTCACTCTTCAGCCTTAGTGGGGGGTCCCCTCTCCATCAATGTGTGCAAATGAGTTTCCAGGAGCCCATCCTCTCATGAGACAGCCGGCTCTCCTCATCCTTCTGCAGGGACTCCAAGGCAATGTTCATCTTCCTCAGTTTTCCCCAATATTCTCCTTTCCCCAAATTTTTACTGTCACTCCTGCCTCCACTAATGTGGCCACTCTTTCTTCTCCCCCTCCATCAACCTACCAAAGAAACATCAATCTCTGGACTTTCAAACCCCATTCCCACCCCCACCCCTAATCTATACTTCAGGTGTGCATATTGGAAATCCCTACTCAAGGTGCTTTGAGACGCTCACACCATCTGCTCATGGCTCTACCGATTCACAGCTGAAGGAACAGAAAAACTTTGAAGTTAGAATGTTTTCCTCCTGCAGGAACCCTTCCCACCATTTCTGTAAGCACCGGAGGGAGAAGAGATCTCTGGACCAGACAGTCTCCCGATCCTTGGTCACTAAGCCTCACTAAGGATGTAACCTGTTGGGCAAGTTCAGAAAGGAAGCTTTTCGCTAGACTTTCCAGCATCTTTTCACTGAGGTTGTTTAATTCTCTTGGGGCTCCTCAGCACTCCTACCCCAGAAAGACCCCCTGAGTAACTCAAGCAGCATACTTACTTGGAAGCTGGGGGCATCAAGGAACTCAGCTTAAGACCAGTAATGTTGGGGTGTTGCCTTAACACTGACTCCTTACTCTCATTCCTTAATGACTGACATGCATGTAAGTTCTGGGTGGACTGGACTAGGCGAAGACCAGTTTAGGGCAGGGAAGCATCTGAGACAATAGTCTCAACCTGTTCTCACCTCCAAACCTCCTGAGGACCTTTTAGTAGCCACAGCCCAGGCCCCAGGCCAATTTCATAAGGAGCTCCAGGTGGGGCCTGGGCACCAAGTGTCTTAGTCTCCTCCAATGATTCCAACATGCTGCCAAAACTGAGAACCACCAGTTAGCATATTTCAGTATATAGGCTGGCCAACATAAACACACTTCTATGTATTTATTGCCTAAGGAAATAGAGAAGGTAGTTCACTTCATTGCCATGAATACTCAAGTCTGGCTCCTGCCCAAAGAACTTATAGCCAACAGTACTGTTTGTGTGGACCCACCTGTTATGCACTAGAAATGCTGATGGCTGATTAAAACTACTAGGCAGCCAGGACAAACCTAGACTCCAGACACACCTGCATGAAGGCACATGGAATGTTAACCCCAGACAGCCGGGGGAGGCTGTGCGTAGTAAAGAGGAAATAAAAATCCAGATGAAAGCCTTCCTTCTAGTCAGGCTACAGAAGAGACTAAACTGCACATACTAGAAAATAAGAAAAGTCTAAAATTAATCATCTAAGCTTCCACCTTAGGAAACTAGAAAAAGAAGAACAAATCAATCTGAAGTAAGCAGGAGGAAAGAAATAATGATAAAAATTAGGGCAAAAATCAATCAAATTGAAAACAGGAAAACAGTAGAAAAAAATTAATGAAACCAAAAGCGGATTCCTTGAAAATATCAATAAAATTGATAAGCCTATAGCCAGGCTAAGAGAAAAGAGATAAGACTCAAATTGTCAATATAAGAAAGAAAAAAGGAGGTACCATAACAGATCCCATGAACATTAAAAAGACAATAAAGAAATACAGAAATAATGGAATTCAACTTTATGACAGGTTTCTCAGGGTCCTATTTGCATTTGATTTACAATATTCCCAACATATGATATGTTTATTGGGATAGAAGCCCATCCCAACTTGAGGAGCACCTGTATTATGAATGCCTCTACGCTCATAAATTTAATAATCTAAATAAAAAATTTCTTGAAAGACACAATCTGCCAAAACTCACACAAGAAGAAATAAACAATTGGAATAGGCCTACGTCTATTAAAGAAATTGAACCAATAATTAATAACCTTCCAAAAGAGAAAGCACAAAGCCTAGATGTGTTCACTGGTGAATTCTATCATCAAGCATTTAAGGAATAATTTATTTCAATTCCCTACAATCTTTCCCAGAAGAGAGAATCAGAGAACATAGTTCCTCATGCTATGAAGCCAGCATTACCTTAATACCAAATCCAGACAAAGACATCAAAAGAAAACTATAGCCCAATATTTCTCATAAACAGAGATGCACAAATGCTCAACAAATATTAGCAAACTGAACCCAACAATGTATAAATAGAAGTACGCACCACAACCAAGTGGAATTTATTTCAGGTATGCAAAGTTGGTTCAATATTCAGAAATCAATTACTTTTATCCACCATGTTAAAGATGAAAAATCACATAATTGTATCAATAGACGCAGACAAAGCATTTGACAAAATCCAACACCTCTTAACAAGAGTTGTTTTTTTAAAGTTCTTTTAAAAAAGGTCTTTTTAAAAAAACAAAACAAAAAAATCTCTTGATAAAGCAGGAAAGGAAATTCCTCAACTTGATAAAGAATATCTATGGGCTGGGCATGGTGGCTTATGCCTGTAATCCCAGCACTTCAGAAGGCTGAGGCAGCGGATCATTTGAGGTCAGGAGTTCAAGATCAGTCTGGCCGACACAGTGAAACCCATCTCTACTAAAAAAAAAATTCAAAAATTAGCCGGACGTCATGGTGGGTACCTGTAATCCCAGCTACTGGGGAAACTGAGGCAGGAGAATCACTTGAACCCAGGAGATGGAGGCTGAAGTGAGCCGAGATTGCACCACTGCACTCCAGCCTTTTGACTCTGTCTCAAAAAAAAAAAAAATCTACCGAAAAACCCTACAGCTAACATATCTGATGGCAAGAAACTCAAAGATCAAGAACAAGACAAGGATGTTCCCTCTCACCACTCCAATTCAATATTGTACTGGAAGTCCTAGTATTCCAATGAAAACCTACAGAATTTTTTATATCATTTTTGTAAACCATTATTGCTAAAAATGTGCTATCATTTTTAGGTAGCGATCTCCAAGGTTTCACAGCAGCTTAATTAAAATACGCCTCTTCTCTAGGCTGGGGAAGAAGTGCACACTTGACTCTGTGTGGCCTGTGGTCAGCAGGCATCTTCCCCAGTGTCCAAAAGTGAGGCAGTAAGACAGAAAGGAAATAAAAGGTATACTGATTGGGAAGGAAGAAATGAAACTGCCTTTTTTCACAGATGGCATGACTGTCTAGAAGAAAATCTGAAAGAATCAACAAAAAATCTCCTTGAACTAATTGTGATTATAGTAAGGCTGCAGGATATAAGGTAAATGTACAAAAGTCAATTGCTTTCCTATATATCAGCAATGAACACATGGAATTTAAAATTTAAAATGCAGTACCATTGCATTAGCACCCCTGAAAATGAAATACTTTGGTATAAATCTAACAAAATACCTACAATATGTATATGATGAAAACCACAAAAGTCCTGTAAAAGAAATCAAAGAACTAAATAAATAAGGAGGTATTTCATGTTTATGGATAGGAATGCTCAATATTGTCAAGATAATCAGTTCTTTACAGTATTTACTAAATAATATAAAATAAAGTCTATTTAAAAACAAAAAGAATAAATGAATATTCAGCTTGAGAGCATTGGGTGGGACTAGATTTTGGGGGGAGGAGCTGGAGGAGGTGAGGTTTTACAAAGAAATGAAAACAACATCTACTTCTAAAACAAGGCCACTTAGGAGCCTCTGGAATCATTCATGGTAAGGAATTTCTTCTTTGATTTGATTTTTGTAGACCGTTACTGTTAAAAATGTGTACCATTTTTAGGTAGAGATCCCCAGGGTTTCATAGCAGTTAATCAAAATATGCCTCTTCACTAGGCTAGGGCAGAAATGCACACTCAGCTCTGTGTGGCCTGTGGTCAGCAGGCATCACCTCCAGCATCCAAAAGTAAAGAGAGTTGGAGTGAGGTTAGAGGGTGAAAGCTGGGGACGGGACAGGGGTTTGGAAGGTGGAAGATAGGAAGGGTGGGGGTAAGAGGTGAAGGTGGAGGGTGAGAAGCAGCGGGGCAGGGAGACGGGGTGCCAGTTGTGGGGCAGGTTTCTTTGTGCCACACTGTGGGTGTGGGGACCTCTGTGGTCTGTGGACAACAGCAGGTCTGGCATGTCAATTTCATTCTTCCCTCTGGGCCTCTCTCAGGACTCCCCAGGTGGTGGGTGGGAAGGTGAGGGCTCCTGCTCTGGCTGTGACCTATGTTGAAGTCAAAGTAGGACAAAACAGGGACAGTTTCTAGTGCCAGGCTCTATGGGGACACTAAACTATCACCAGCAACAGAATGAGATGGATAAATCATCCTAACAGAAGCCCTTGCAGGGGCTGGCACAAAACTGCCCTCATGTGCAGTGGGACACACAGGCCCAGGAGGAGAGTGAAGTGGGCGAGCCAACCTCAGGATGTGGGTGTTGTGAGTGGAACAGACAGGGGTGGGGCGGGGGACACAGGTGAGTCCCCCTCACCGACTCTCCATGTCTCCTCCATCAGCAGTGACTAAGCTGGGTACTAATGTCTGTTTGCAGGGCCATCAGTGTGTCTGGGTGGAGCTCTGCCATTAGGTGATCCTTCAAAGTGACCAGTGGTGGAAGGATGCAGGGGAGAGCCTCCTGCCCTCTGGTGGCACACATGGGTCTCACAAGGATGCTCCGGGCTTGGGGAGGTGCCCAGGGGAGTGGTAGGGATCTGCTGAGCTGCAAGCCCAGTTTGACTTCACAGGGACGTTTTGCACTGAGCTTCCAGGCCCACACAGGAGATACAGGCCAGCTGCACCAGCCTTCTGGAACACTAACATTCTAGCAGAATCAGGTTTGTAACTTTTGTTCTAACTGTATGGAAAGTACACTCATTGCTAGTATTGACTATCACTACCAGTTCTACCTTAAAAATGATTTTTCAGGAGCTCTGCAGCTGGATAGAGGGGTAGTCTCCTACCCCAGCTAAAAGTCCAGGCTACCTTGGGGACTGTGCCGTCTCCATAAGACCTCCAAGGCAACGTGTAATGAATCACTGCTCAAGAAACCACAAAGAAGCCTTCACTCAGCTGCCACAGTGGGGAGGATGATGATATCCTCAGTGACCAAAGACAGCACCAGATCTGCTCACAGAGTAGAGGGCCCAGGTCACTTCTGGAAAAGCACAGCTGTCCCACAACACTAACCTGATACCTGCGTAAAAACCCACAAACCAGAAGCAAAGCAGGTGGAGAGAAGGCAGTACCGCAGGAAAGTGAGCAGTGGCTCTCCCTGAACCCTGCCTGGATGCCGGGGGCTCACCTGCCTTGAGCCATCCCAGGTGAGGCTCCTCTGTCCTGCACCACATGGAAACTGAGCATTTCCAGCACGCCTTGGGGCCAGTAGAACACAGAGCCAGGCATTTGAACCTTGAGAGCTGAAGGGCTCCTTCCACATTGCCTGGTGTTGCCCTCTTAAGACATTTCTTTCTCAGCCATGGAACATCTGCCACACAGAGCCCTACCTGGATGCCCAGGATATCAGAGTCAGGAATAAAATGGGAGGAGGCCAGCCCTGGAGCAATCTCAGGACCCTGCCCGCCCCTGGGGGCTTCCAGAGTAGGACTATGGGGAGGTCTTTCCCATTCAGAACTTCCACTGGATGGGTAAGTCACATGACTTACCTGAGCCAGAGGTGACTGAATGGGCTGTGTAATTTTCATATTTCCTTTGCAGTGAACAAAGGCACAATGCCGATAGAGAAGTCAGCTGGCCCTCCAGCAAACAGAGCAGAGGCCTCGGTTCATTTTGCTGAACAGGGAACTCCACTCCCCACGACACCCCAGCAGGTCTGGACCATAATCTCAGTCAAGACCCAGAGCAGGAACCTGAAGAGGCTCAGACACTATTTAAACACTTTGACAGTCCCCTCAGGGCTCCAGGAGCCGAGAAGGAGATGCAAAGACATGTCAGTGCAGGAAGGGAGGGTTGGGCCACACAGTGGGGAAAGCTCAGACCACCCATGTCCCTTACCATTACCTGTGGCTTTGAGGCAGGATAGGTAGTCAAGGAAGTAACCATGTCCTTGGGATGTGGCAACTGTGGGATGCACAGTCAACACAATAAGCCCCAGCATTCACACTGTAACCCAGATCATTCACGCGCAGCTATCTGCAGTAGGGAATTTCCCCCTCTAGAGAGCATGCACACTTTAATTTTACTTGTCCTCAGACTGACCCTTTGCTCATTATAATGGCAAAAAAAAAAAAAAAAAAAAACCCACATCCTTGGGTGGAGATTTAAGATGCGAATGAGATATGTGACATATCAACAAGCATGTACAGCTACTGCGCATATGCACCCAGAGGACCACCCTTACAGCAACACCTCTTTCCACTTCCTTATGAATAACCATGTCAGATTCCCATAAAGGGAGTCTCCCTAGTGCCCATCTTTGCTTCTTCATCCTTATGAGCAGCCTGCCTGCCCTGAATCCGCTCTCTCAGGCTGTACTGTCTCTTCTGCACTGAATTTTCAAAATACTCTTTTTCCTTTGTAATAAATAGCACTGTTCTGCATCTCCCTCGCTGCATGTCTCTTGCTTAAATTCTTCTAAATCAAGAAGACAAGAACTGAGGTCTCACAATAGCCGTAAACAGCTTGGAAGGTTTTTGTAGGCATGTGATGGGTTTGAGCAAGTCAGCCACTCCTGGCTTTGCCTTCTTTGGAAGGGAGGGCAGGCACAGACTTCCTCTCTGAGAAGCAAAAACTTAGGAAGAGAGGTCAGCTTGGGAACTCAGGTCTACCCTGATCTTAGCGTAGGAGCTGACTGCCCTTCAGGAGTCAGGAGCCCAGAATAAATTCTGAGGCCGGCTTGATAAGCCTTATCAACAAGGTCTCTTTGAATTGCTTACAATATTTTTAATCATCTGAGAAACTCTAACAGTAGAATAAAATCAGATCCCACAGATCAAAGCTTCCAGCAGCTCAGTGGGAAGGAATCAAGCTCCATGCATTCAGAAAGGCTGGGTTTATTTAGGCCCAAGGATGCCCGGCAGCCCAAAAAGCAACTCAGAATGTGGGAAATTAAAATCATTAAGAAATATGCAGTGTATTCTGATTTCCCAAATCCACCATTGAGACCATAACCAATCTCATTGTTTCTCTTCTCTGCCACAATCTCCAGAAAACCTCTTGGCTTGCGGGAGGTGGAACTTCTTCCTGGCTACTTCTTTTACTCCCTATTCTTACTTACTTTCCAGAAATTCAGTAGAAAACACTTTTTCAAATTGTATTCATCCAAGCATCTAGATGATCCACTTCTTTGTTTAACTGGCCATAGACAGCATGACAGAATCAGAGGTAAGACCATGTAGAGGAAAAACCACTGATCAAGATACCTAAAGTCGTCAGTTCAAATCCTGTTTCTACTGCTAACGTGCTGTGTTCGCTTGACAAGCTACCTAACACATCCTTCCTCGTTTTTAAAAGGGTCTGTTGCCTAGACCTGTGGCTCTCAACTCTAGCCCCTAAAGGGCTTGTAAAAGCTCAGACTACCGCCTCATCTCCATCCCACACCCCCAGGCCCCAGTCCAAGTTCCTGACTCAGCAGGTCTGGGGTAGGAGCTGAGGATCTCATTTCTAAGCAAGCTCCCTGATGCTGATGCTGCTGGACTAACATTGGGCCTAGAACAGCAGTTTGAGCTGTGGGTCTGATTTGTAGTTACCTGCAATGCAACAACGCCTTTCCAGTTCACTCAGCTCCCTCTCACTGTCCAATCAGAAACACAGAGCCCCTCTCAGGATGCTCCCCTGATATGTAAAGGGCATGGTCATCCCAAGCCAGTACCCTTGAAGTCCTTTCTCTCCTGGGTGCACAAGAAGCATCCTGTGCAATTTATTTATTTGTTTATTTTTATTTATTTTTTTAGAGACAGGGTCTTGGTCTTTCTCTGTCACCCAGGCTGGAGTACAATGGTATGATCATAGCTCACGGTAGCCTCAACCTTCTGGCTTAAACCATCCTCCTGCCTCAGCCTCCCGAGTAGCTGAGATGACAGGTGTGCTCTACCACTCCCTGCATGCCTTATTAAGTACTGCCTGTCCTGCCCAGTCCAGTGCAGTGACAAGTGAGGATAAGACAGTTTTGAGCACCTGCCACAGCATGGCCTGTCACCTGCTAATGATACTCCTTATAGCAAGTTACTGAAAAATGGCTATCATGAGTCCTGTTTCACAGGACTGTTTTCAGAATGAAAGGATTAATACAAGTGAAGTAGTTAGTATAGCGCATGGCGTCAAGGACATGCTGAGGAACATTTGCTATTCCTATTTTCTTACCATGCTGCATAGTTTAACCTTACACTGGAGGTGATGTCATTCCAGAAGGATTCTGAGCACAGAATGGACATCAGCAGAGCCTCCTGCAGGCTGGGCTGGGTTGTCACTGGGAGCCCAGGTGGGTCAGGAGGAAGATGCAGCTTGCAGGGATATTTAGGGGGACTTGTTCAGCATCTGAATGCAGAGTATGAGAAGAGAGGTGTGGTGTGGAGAGGAACCCGGGGAGGGCAGCTGAGGCTGAGGAGGTGGAGATGATGCCTTCCACCACAGACGCCATGGGCTTCAGTTGCTTGGGAAGGGTGTAAGTGGAGTTGCCCTGCGGGCAGTTAGAAATACTGTCCACATCCTCCTGAGGTGGGAGGATGGCTGGAGCCCGGGAGTTTGAGGCTGCAATTGTTTTTTAAAAAGTGTTTAAAATTTTTCTATTAATGAGGACACTCCATCAATGACAAAATGACTACACCTGCCCCTTCTAAAGGGTCACATTCCTAGAAGGGGCAAAGCCATCAGATGGGGACATCTTGTGATTAAAACATGAGTTACCCTGGAACAGGTCACACACACATGCATGTACACACACACACACAGAGCAGCTGCCCTTTGCACACACACACACACACATGTGCACACACACATGCATGTACACACACACAGAGCAGCTGCCCTTTGCACACACATGCATGCACATTCACACACACACACACACACACAAAGCAGCTGCCCTTTGCCCACTTTCTCGGCTTCTGCTGGATCCACTGAGAGACCCCACCCCACCCCCAGGCTGGGAGGCTCCTGACTGGATCCAGCCTAACCCAGACACAGACATGCTGCCAGAGCCTCGCCTACATTTGAAATTAAGATGTAGTCCAGGTCCATCCCAAACCTGAAGGTGGAGCTACAGAGCTGGGCCCACATCAGGGCTGCAATGTGTAAACTAAAAATAAAATTTGAAGTTTCCCAACCATCAGAATGAACCCATCCTTTCAGCCAAGGCCATTCCAAAGTTAACCTGAAAAACTAGATCAGGCCATGATGGGAAGTGGGGGTCAGACATGTCTCATTATACCCTCCTCCCTTTGGAATTCAGGCACAACTGACCAGCAGTAACATTTAAACAAAGATCTTAGACTTTTGTAGCAATACGACACCCAATTCCAGTCTGACTCTAGCATAGCATCACATGACAGATAGCAGGCCCTGAAAGAGGCTGAAGTATTTTACCCTAAAAATATATGTCTTTGGCATATTTTGAAACAGCCCTGCAAAGTTGTCTCTTGTGGGAAAATCTACATTCTGTAGAGAATCACTTTCCCTTCCCAGGTCATTTCCTTTATCCAGAAGAGAATTAAGTAAGAGTCTGGCACCTTTTTTAGTTTGATGAGAAACATCAGCTGGGTAACGTTGTAATCCTAGAACTTTGGGAGGCCAAGGTGTGCAGACCACCTGAGGTCAAAAGTTCAAGACCAGTGTGGCCAACATGGTGAAACCCCATCTCTACTAAAAATACAAAAAAAAAAAAAGTTAGTTGGGCATGGTGGTGCATGCCTGTAATCCAGCTACTCGAGAGGCTGAGGCAGGAGAATTGCTTGAACTCAGGAGGCAGAGGTTGCAATGAGTCGAGATCACACCACTGCATTCTAGCCTGGGTGACAAGATGACAAGAGTGAAAATACACCAAAAAAAAAAAAAAAGAAAGAAAGAAAAAGAAACATCTATAATCTTTTCTCTCTGAAGCCTGTTACCTGGAGGCTTCATCTGCATGATAAAACCTTGATTTCCACAACCACTTATCTTAACCCAGACACTGCCTTCCAGATCTTTAGATAAACTCTTTTTGCCAATCAGAAAATCTTTAAACCTACCTATGACCTGGAAGCCCCCTGCTTCACATTGTCCTGCCTTTCCAGAACAAACCAATGTACATCTTACATGTATGGATTAATGTCTTATGTCTCCCTAAAATATATAAAATCAAGCTTACCTTGACCACCCTGGACACATGTTCTCAGGATCTCCTGGAGCTGTGTCACTTGCATGTCCTTAACCTTGGCTAAATAAACTTCTGAAATGACTGAGATTTGTCTCCATCGTTTTTTGGTTTATGAATGCCAAGAGCCCAGCTTGGGATCCTGTTCTCCCAGGGCTTACCCACCCACGAGCAACCCCTTTGCCCAGGCGAGCACTCACTTTCCACCCGAGGAGTGAACCTGATCTTGAGTCCCTGCACACCTGGGACTTTGGACAAGTCCTCCCTTCTCTGCTCCTATGATTTTCTGGACCAGCCTTGTCCAGGGAAAGAAGGAGACTCCCAGTCTTCCCTGGCCCTGTTGCTTCTGGATCTCACTTTCTTTCCTAGTTCCGAGTTACTGAGAAGCTTCTCGTCACCTCCAAGGTTGCTCAAGAGTCAGCAAAGTCTGTTCTTGACAATAGAAATAAAAAACTGGTAGAGAACTGACCATGGTGACCAAACAGGAAATGTGCAGGAAATTGTTCCCACTCAGGATTTCTTCAGAGCCTTGTCAGAGAAGAGCTGAGAAGCTGTGGACACAGCTCTAAGTTCCCCTGGGGCTAGACTCATTGTCCTGGTCATCTGTGTATTTACACAGAAAAGAAAGGAAACTTCCTTACCAATTATTAAGTGAACCTGATGCTAAAATTTATCCATGTGTTTTTATTTCTTTAATTTTGCTTGATTTTGAAATTTTTGACAGTAGACAACTAGAGATGGGTGAAGTGCTGATTTTTTATAGCAGTTAGGATGAGTCCAGGAATTGCCCTATCCCCACCTTCCCCAAACCCAGAAAAAAGACAGTGCAGGAATTAACTTTTAAAATCAGAAAAGAAGGGTGTAGTGATCTCAACACATTACGGACTAACAGAAAAGGTGGAAGTGTGTCGAAGGATAAGAGAGTGAGGAGAAAGGCAGCCTAGAACGCACGGCAGGGGGTTCTTACAGTGGAGGAGAGAGACCCCTGCAACAGTGGGAGGGGAACAGCCAGGCTGCAGAAAGACCACTCCTTAGTAACTGAGCCTGCAGCTCCCACTGCTCCCAGCTCCTTACAGCCAAACTAGCATTTTGTCTTCAGGGAAGAAGTCTAGGGAATATCTATCCAAAGAAATTAAACACACTGCCTGGGGAGAATTAAGGCAGTAGGAGAAGGATGGTGACCCTAAGTAAAGTACCCATAAGAGGCACCCAGCCTAAAAGTCCAAGCCCCTCCCCTTCTCAACCTAAAGTCTAACCTTCAGATGACAAAATCCCGCCCACACTTGTCATTCCTCTATCCTCTGCCCACACTACCTCCACGCACACAATTCACACATGATCTTAGTCAGTCTTCTGATACTGGGAACAGACTACAGGGTAAGAGAACTATATGCATCAAGCAGAAGAGAACAACCCCAGGAAAATACATCCAGCCTCTTGTTCTGAAATGTCACAGTGTAAGAATGCCAGACATCTTAAAAGCACCAGTACCATGAAGAGAAAGATCATGATGAGCAAACCAACATCTGCCTCAGAAAATAATCTGGAAGATAGAAAACAAAGTTAAACAACTTATATTAATAACATCAAAAAGTCAACAAGATACTGACTGCATCTACTGAAAAGAACAACGTGTGTGAAAAATAAAACAATTAGAGGACAACAAGAATCTTTTAGAAATTAAATATATATTTTTAAAATTATATCTGTCCATATCTATCTCTATCTCTATATCTATATTTATATCTATATACATCTAACCTATATCTATAGATTAATCTATATCAATCCATAGGTATATAGATTAGATATATGGCAGATATAATCTATATAGATAGATATAGATTATATCTATATGTAGATATATAATCTATATATTTATGTAGATACAGATTATATATATATTACACACACATAAGTTTGTATGATAGTCAAGAAAAGCTCCCAGAACATATAGCATAATTTCAAAGAACTGGAAACTTTTTGGAAAGACAAAAGACAGAAGGTCAATCCAGAAGGTCCATGCCCTTAACCAGGAGTTCTGAGATGAAAAAAATATAGAAGGCAGGAAATTATCCAAAAAAATTATATAAGAAAATTGTTCTGATGTAAAGAAAAACACAAGTCTTCAGAATGAACGGGTACATAAAGTCCCCAGAACAATGAATAGAAAAAGGCACACATGTAGATTCATGACTATGTCATTACAGAATATAAAGATAAAAGAAAAAATTAAAAATTTATAGAAAAAACCATAAGCGATGAAGAATCACACCAGTCATACTACAACTAACCACACTTTTAATCAAAAGTGACTGGAAAATGTATTTTCAGACATATAAAGATGAGAAAATTTATACTCAAGCACCTCTTCTGAGAAAGGCACTTAAGGAAGCAGTCTGGTAAAAGTGAGTAAAAGCCAAGAAGGAGGAAGATATAGGATACAAGTCCAAGAGTTAAATGAAAATATGTCCCTGGGGTGATGAGTTTGCTCTGCAAATGTATTAGTTCACCTTAGAAAAGTAAGTCCATCCGTCCATGTGTCCTAAATAACAGATGAAATGAGCAAGGCACTGGTTAAGGGTAAAGACATTGTGAGGAAAACATAGCTCTCTTCTCTCGAGAATTGGGTAATTAAAAACTTAAAGATTAATTGATTTTAAAAGCATTTGTATAAAAAAGTACTTATGAAATGTAATGTTATGCCTAACATATAGAAGTATAATACACATATTACATAAAAAACAAAGTCAAATAACAGCTATAAATCATACTACATCATAAATAACATTAAATATGAATGGATTAAAAATGCATTTAAAAGGTAGAGCTTTTCAGAGTGGCTAAAATAAAACAAATAGATTGAAAATAAAGGAAAGAAAAGAATGTGTCGTATACATAGAATCCATTAGATAGATGTAGTACTTATAATAATATCATACAACACAGACTTTAATACAAAAGAAGCAAAAATTTTTACCAGAGATAACATTTCATACTAATAGAAGACATTTCATAGAGAAGGACATTTCATACTAATAAAAGATATCTCCATCAGGAATATACAACAGTTATAAACACATAGGTACTTAGAACACCAAAACACATGAAGCAAAACTGATAGAAATAAAGGGAGAAATAGACAATTCAACAGTAATAGAGATTTCAATACCTCACTTTTAGTAATGCATAGAACAACTAGACAAAAGACCAACAAGGAAACAGAAGACTTGAGTACCACCACAAACCACTAGACCTAACAGATACCTATAAAGATCTCCGCCCAACTCATTCTTTATACATACTAACCAATTTGATACTCAGGTAAAATGGACAAATTCCTAGAAAGACACAAAGTATCAACACTGACTCATGAAGCAATAGATAATATGAATAGACCTATAACAAGTAAAGATAATTAGTAATTTTAAAAGCTTACTAGAGATAAAGGGGGACATTTCATACTAATAAAAGGTCACTCCATCAGGAAGATACAACAGTTATAAACACATATGCACTTAATAACAGAACACCAAATTTTTCTAGTTATCTCAAGGGCATTATTTTTATTACCTGTTTGTTGGAATAAGAATCTAAATAGATGTAGTCTGCATTTGCATTTCATTATTTCTCTTAACATTCTTCTATTTTCCTTCCATTTTTCCTCCATACCAGTGATTTGTTTGAAAAACTAGATATCTGTCTGTGGAATACCCCACCTTATGATTTGGCTATTGTTTCTTGTGGCATTGTTTAACTTGTTCCTCTCTCCCCTGTAATTTTTTTGAGACAGGGGACAGAGGAACAAGTTAAACCTGTCACCCAGGCTGGAGTGCAGCTGTATTATCATAGCTCACTGCAGCCGTGAACTCTGCCTCAGCCTCTCAAGCAACTGGGATTACAGGTGCATGCCACCATGCCCAGCGAATTTTTTATTTTAGAGATGGGGTCTCACTAAGTTGCCCAGGCTGGTCTTGAACCTCCAGGCTCAAGTGATCCTCCCACCTCAGCCTCCCAAAATGCTAGGATTACAGATGTGAACCACCACACCTGACCTGTATTTTCTATAAACTGACAGACACAGAGATTCTTTTTATACAGCTTCATTGAGGTATCATATAGACACCACACTCATTTAAAGTATACAATTCAATGTATTCACAGATACATGCATCATCACCACTGTCAATCTTAGAACATTTTCATCACCATAAAAAGAAATGCAATACTTTTCAGGTATCACCTCCCTGTCCTCCCATTCTTCTCTCTCACCCAGCCCTTAGGAATCACTCATTTATTTTCTATCTGTAAATTTTTCCATCCTGGACTTTACTATGAATAGAATAATATGCAGTCTTTTGTCAGTAGCTTCTTTGACTTAGCATAATGCTTTCAAGGTTCATCCAAGTTGTGGCATAGCTCAATACTTCATTCATTCTTTGTATAGCTCAATTATGCTCTATTGTATAGATATACCACATTTTACTTTCTTATTTATCTGTTGGTGACACTTGAGTTGTTTCTACATTTTGACTATTATGAATAATGCTACTATAACTTTGTGTGCACAAGTTTTCGTGTGGGAATGGGGTGAGGGCAGAAATGGTTTGGGGGAGATTGGTGTTTTTCTTTAAAAGCCCTTCTGTTGTATCTCCTGTGTTTATATTTTTCAGTGTTACGCTGATAAAAACGTAGAAGGCATGTTGCTGAGACAGGCTCTGGGATCAAACACTCCATATTCCTCAGCATTTCTCAGCCTCCTTGCAGTGAGCCTGGGACTCATGGACTAGAAGAAGCTGATGTGAGTCCCCCTCCACAGCACAGCCATTGAGAGCCCATGGGTTTCCTCCAGCTTGGACCTGAGGGACTCGGAGAGCCACACAACACACACAGGACTTGGCATGAGGGGGACTGAGCACGCGTTGGGTTAAGCCACTGAGAATTCAGATTTATTTGTTATTGCAAAACAGCCTAGACTGGCTGATACAAAGGGAATTTTAAAATAACAACAGGGCATTATAAAGAGGATCAGGGGACATTTTAAAACTACTCTCAGGATAAAAGAAAAAACTAGTCAATGTGGGGGTGTTGGACTGTCATCAATGTTTTGTGATTTTATGAACAAAATCCCCAGCATGTGCTCTTAAATGTGCCATGACCAGAGACCATGTGAATCATGCCCACGGGAAACCCACCCACTGGTGTGATAGCAGCATATTCAAATGCGAGCACAGTGCCCACTTCACTTAGCTGGTCCTTCAAGACCAAAGAGATGAATCAATGATAAATGACTCAGGGAATAATTTTAGACACAAGAGGGCTGACTAAACAATTCTGAAGACGCTGAAAAGTAAAGTGTTCCAGACTCCATCTCTGAGGCTTCTCTTAGAGACCCAGCCACTGGCACTTTCCAGATGCTATTTTAGAGTCAATATTCTTGACGTCTTACTAATGGGGCTCAGAAGATGCCCCAGGCAGCTTCTCACCGTGTTTCCAGTGATCTCAGTGAACGGTGGGAAGGCACAAAGGTTGGCATACTCTGGAGTAAATTTAGATGCAAAACTGTTTTGCATCCTTATTTCTCTGAGTAATCTGTTCCCTGCCAAGTTTCCCCCTTTATAGTCAGGGACCAACCAATTACCATGAAAATCAGATGAATAAATATTGAAGAGAATGTGTTCATTGCCTATTTTGGTGTCCTCACAGAAAGAATGTGATGATACATTTTTAATTAAGTCTTTCGTTTCCATTTTCTTTTTCAGCTAAAGCTGTCCTCCATAGGATCAATCTAACAGATCCAACAAAAAAGCTCCCCCCAAAGAACAGTCATTAGTAGGTATGACTTGACAAATTTTCTCAACAGTGCTACCAGTTTCTCCTCCAAAACTAAAATTGTATAGTGCACACAGCTTTGGGCATTGGCTCACTTGGATACCTGGTTTAATCATATTTCTATCAATTCATACTCTCTTTATCTGCTACAGTATGATACTGATTTTTAATGTATAATAAATACGTTATCAGTAATACGCAGCTCTTTTTTAAGTCATTCTTTGATCTGAATTTAGATACAGACTAAGTGAACAAACAAATTCAATCATCTTTTCTATAAGATGACATATTTAGCTAGATTTTAGCTTTCTGGTTTTTTAAATATCTAAAATTTTGAAGTGAAATATTTGTATTCTCATAGAATTGCTTGGGTATCTTCTCCCCTATTTCCTTTTAGATAACCACAACTGAACTGTTAGTCTATGCAAACAGGAAGAAGTCCAAGCTGATTCTACCTCGAAAAACCTGTTTCTGTTTCTATGTCTGCTAGTAGCATGTGACCCTTAGCACCCCATCACCTCCACAGGCTCTCAACTGTTAACGTGTAAAAACGCAGGCCAATCTTGGTGTTCATTCATCAAATGCTTGTTAAACACTTGCTATGTGCCAGGCACTATTCTACATGCTGGGTGCTATGGCACTAAACAAGTTTGCTACCCTCATGGAGAGTATAGTCTAGTGGAAGAAAGGAGCCAAATAATGAACAAATTAACAAAGAAACAAATGTTTGTTTGTGGTAAGTGCTTTAAGGCAAAAATAAATCAGAATACAGAAACAGAGAGTATAGAGGGGATCCTATTTGGGATAAAAAGGTTAGGGAAGGCTTCTCTGAAAAGACTTCTCTGATGTGTAGGAAACACAGCTCCTCTTAAGAGATGAGTATAAACCGGATGAGCATATACAAGCAAAGTCAGCAAAGACAATGAAGATAGGTTTTACTCTAAACAGAGATGCAACAAAACCCTAAATATAACATTAGGTGAACAAATCCAATAATGTATTTCACAAGAACTACGGCAAGGTGAAGTAGAGTTTATGAGTTTATGACAGGATCACAACATCAGAAAAATCTAGCTGTGTAATTCTCCATAATTAAAATTTAAACACAATTGTTATCTCAAAAGATGCTGAAGTAGTTGATAAAGTTCAACACCTATATATAATCAAAGTAATTAAACAATGTGTTTAAGTTCCATGAGAGCAGAGATTTTCTTTTTAAATGGATTCATAGACATATTCCAGCTGCCAAAACACAATGTCTGGATGTAGTAGGCATTCAGTACATATTTGTTGAATGAATGAATAAATGGATGAATGAAATCCTTTAGGATAATCACCCAAAAGATAATCTCCCCAAAGCCTACTGCAGCCAATACAATCATTCCTTTTCAGGTTTGGAGTGGACAAGGACACACTCCCCTGGTCAACCTCTGTAGGCACCCCTAGTCGGAGCAATGGGCTGAGAATGCCATGTAAGGGTGAGCCTTGGAGGGCAGGAAGTGAAACTGTCCATGTCTGCAATGGCAGGACCAATGTTCCAGTAAAACTACTGGAAGAAGTAAAATGTCCAGGCACAAGATCGTACCACATTCCTCTGCCTCTAGCAATAATCGTTGAGAAAAAGAAACTCAAAATAATATGTCACTTACAACAGGGACTAAAACTAGACACTATAGGAAATAATCTAATAAAGGAGACAGAAGAACTCTGTGGGAAGAATTTTAAAATTCTACCAAAAGACATCTTAAAAACTGAGTTACTGGAGACTTATGCCATGTTTGTGGCTGTGCTGATCTAATACAGAAAAATGTCTGTTCTTCCTCAAATTCATCCATATACACTGAATGCAAGCCCTATCAAAATCCCAGCACATACTGTTGCTGACTTGAAAACTTGATTCTAAAATCAGTATAAAGAATAATATATATCTGAAGCTAGGTAAAACAGTTTAGAAAAAGGAGACTCAAGAGGAAGGACTCATACCACCAGATGTTAAGAGAGTTTCAAAGCCATAAGGATGGGAACAGCATGGTACTTATACAAGGACTAAACAGTCAGATCAGTAAAACAGAATCCAGCATCCAGAAACAGACCATGACGCAGGGAACTTCATATGTTTTCAAAGGAACATCAGGATGGCAGAGCAGAGGTGAATGATTTAGTAAATGGTGACAGAAAAACTGGCTTACTACCTGGAGATTTAAAAACACGTTGGGTCTCGGCAAGGTGTGGTGGCTTACGCCTGTAATCCCAGCACTTTGGGAGGCCGAGGTGGGTGGATCACTGGGTGTCAGGATTTCAAAACCAGCCTGGCCAATATGGTAAAATCCAGTGTCTACTAAAAATACAAAAACAAACACACACACACACACACACACACACATATATATATACACACACACACACATACATATATATGTATATTGGGTCTTGATCTCATTTCATATTCAAAAGTAACTTCAGTTGGAATTAAAGCCTACATGTGAAAGATAAAACCATAAAGCTAACAAAAGAAAATATATATTCAAATACAGTATATTTGTGATTTGTGAGGGATAAAAACTTTAAAAGTCAAAACCATCAACCACAAAGGGGAAAACTGATGGATTCAGGTGCATTCCATGAAAGACTTCTATTTGATGAAGAGTATCACAGAAAAAATTATCAGATAGAGGAAAAAAGCAGGAGAATACATATGAAAATTCTATTGCTGGAAACCTCAACAAGAAAGCACAATCAGAAAGTCAAAAGAAAAACATGGAGAAAAGATAAGAACATAAAATTTAGAGGAAGAATCTGCTAATTTGCTAATGAAGTGCAACCAAAGAATTGCAAATCAAACAATGAGATATTCCCTTTCTTCTTACTCCCACAAACTAGCAAATCTAGAGACTCTCTCAAGGAAGAGCAAGGATGTCACTGGTGAACGTCTCAGTAGCCCAGCCATTCTGAAAGCAAACGCAAGCCCTAGTGAAATTCAATGTATGTGTACCCTGTGACCAAAAGTCCACTCTTGGCTCCTGTCCCAGAGAGACCATCCCCAGGTACAGATAAAAATATGCAGGAGAGTTTGTAGCAGCTTAGTCATCCTTCTCAAGAGCACTCAGTGATTGACATATGGACTGCGTAGGTGACGGCCCCAGGCAGCCCACCGCAGTAATGAGCTGATAAACAGAAGCACCATGGACAGAGCTCAACAACCTATATTGTGGTGGAAAAGCAAGAAACAAGATGGGATTTGTGGAACAGTATCATGTTTGCAAACTTCTTTTTTCTTTTTCTTTTCTTTTCTTTTTTTTTTTTTTGAAACAGTGTCTTGCTCCATCACCCAGGCTGGAGTGCAGTGGTACAATCACAGCTCAGGGTAGCCTTGACCTACTGGGCTCAAGTGATCCTCCCACCTCTGCCTCCTGAGTAGCTGGGACTACAGGCAGTCACCACCATACCTGGCTAATTTACAAATTTCTAAAAGGCACACACACAAAACATATGTTTTCTCAGAAGTACACATATGTTTTAAAAGACACTAAGGAAGGTGGATTGGAAGGATATTCATTACATTTCTGGGGAAGTGGCTGCCTCCGTGGAAAGGGAAGAGGAACTCGCTCCTGGCTGGAGATGGGAAGTGACTGCTTCCACAGAGACAGAAAGAGGAACTGTTTAGAGTGCCAGGAGTCGAGACGTTCAGGCACCTGAGGTAATAAACCATCTCAGGTAATATCCCCACCCCCGACACATGCAGTTTAATTGTGTTCCAATTGCCTCCGTCAATCAGAAAATGCCACGTTCTTAACTCCTATTAAATAACTCTACCCTCCTTTGTTGTTTTCACTGGAGAAAAGGTTTTAAACAATCCTGGAATTTCACTCAATGGTTAGGTTGATTTAACTGCATGTATTAAACTTAGCAATTCCTGGACTATGCCCCAGGTAAAGTCGAATGTGTTTATTGACAGGAAGATGGAAAATTCAGCCAAACCTATAGGATTATTCAGATAGAGCTGTAGTGCCAGGGATGGCCAACATCACCAGGCATTACTTCTCTAAATGGGAAAAAAGAGACTAAGAAACGGGGGTTCATTTACTGATCATCACATTTTACAGCCTTAGAACAAAATCCTCAGTGATTCAACTTTTCGAGTTAAGTATTCGAGATAAGTATTTGAGATAAATATTAAAAGCCTAGGAGTGTGTACTTCCTTGTCTACTAAGAATTTGTTTGGAGGGAAAATCCTCTCAGTTTCTATATTTATTTACTTTAAAGGACATAAAAGTCAAGGCTTTCAGCCTAGGCCATAAATCTAAAAGTGCCAAAATTCTAAAAGGCCAAAAATTCTAAAACTTGTGCGGGGCCCTGACCATTGGCTCCTGGCTCCTGGCTCCGGCCTGAAGACAGGAGTCACCTGACCCTGGGCTCCCCTGGATGACTCGGTAGGCACTTGTGGATAGAGGTGGGAATGTGGAGGGCAATTGACAAAGTGGAGGCTGTTTAAGGCAGGTATGTGCCCGTCGGCAGGTCCGTGCCCGTCGGCAGGTCCAGCCCCACCCCCACTGGGTGCTCACCGTGCCTTCTGGGTCCACGAGCAGCAGGTGCTTGGCCTGGCCGTTGTGCATGCCCGTGAGGACAAAGGAGCCCGGGTTAGTGGTGCTCTTCCTGACCAGGAAGTCTCCGTCTTTCTCCAGCAGCCCCTCTGCCTCCTTCCTGCTCATCTCTCCTTGGTACCAAGTTTCGGCTCCCAGTTCCTCCAGCATCTTGGCATCCGGGGCTCTGGGTGACACAGGGCTGATGCACTCCACAGAGGCTGCCTTGCTTAACATGGGCCCCAAGGGCTGGTTCTTGAGAGCATCTTCAAAAGGTTCTGTCATCAACAACATTGACCAGCAACAAGTCAATCCCAAGAACAGCAAATGATAAAAATAAAATACAATGAGAGAGATAGAAATGCAAAGGCAACTCCTCTGGAACAGGAAAACAAAGACCACTGGAGAAAAATAACTGGCTGGTAATATAACAAGAGCCATGATAACAAGCATTGAAAAGCACAGCCCAAATTTTGGCATGACTTTCTGATGAGTCTGCCTTCCCAAGACAGTTGGGAGTTGTGCTGTGTGCCAAGGAGTCAAGCACACCCTTTGTATAGCTAGTTGGACTGACTTCATTTTTGCGTGCTGCAAGAAGCCATGAATATCACATGCCATGTACTTTCTCTGGAACTTCAGCCAGCCTCTTTACAAATTCTGAATAAAAACCTGCCAATACCAAAGGGAAAGACAAACTACAAAGCTTTGATTTTATGCAAAACCTGAGCCCAATCCACCAAACATTTATTTCAAAATCTTTGCATCAGGCAAATTTTTAAAAGAGAAAATTGACATGCATTGGGTGCCTCTTGTGTGACTAGCTCCAGGCTCTACTTCCCCTTAACCTTCACTCGTTTCCTTGTGGAACGAGGCTCTTGCATGAGTGCCTGAGACCATACTTGATTTCATCCCCTTCAGAGCACACTTCTCCGTGCAAGGCATGCGCAAATGGTGAGACTGCTGCTCTAACAATAAATATCAGCAGCAAAAGAAGTAGCCAGGCATGTCTAATTAAATCTCGATGTTCGATTTTCACATGAGATAGTGTGTATGAAAGAACTCTGAAAAACGCACACAGTGCTATGCAATGGAAGGTAGTGTGATGATTATTTCAGACTACACTGTCTACCCAGGACAACATAAGCAGCACAAGAACAGGGATGGTTCTTTCCTGAGCATAACTACACCCTCAGAGCCCAGCATTGCTCCTGGGACACAGTTCATTCACTATAGTCAAGAAACGCTGTAAAATAAGCCAAACTTGTTCCATGTTAGTAGAGGGTGGGCAGAAGGGAGGTAAATAAATGAAACTAAAATTAGCTCTTTTTGATGCTTATTAATCTTTGACAGATTTGGAGATAAAAATAAGTTAGAAACATTAGCAAAAATTAGGTTTGTGAATGTTATTTTTCATCTGAAATTTTTCCTGATTACCTGGAATTGTAATTTGTATTGTACTGTTTCTATACCATCACCACCTTTGCTATCATCTACATCATCAGCATCATCCTCACCATCCCCACATTCACTTTCACTGGCACCAACACCACCATCAGCATCCCCACTATCGTCATCATCATCATTATCATCACCATTATCACCATCATCCCCATTGTTACCAGCATAACCATCATTATCACCATCACTGTCACCACCATCACTGTCACCACCAGCAGCAGCAGCAGCAATACCATCACCACCATCAGCAGCATCATCACTATTATCCCCATTGTCACCATCACCGTCATCACCATCATCACCATCACTGTCACCACCACCATCACCATCAGTACCATCATCACCATCATTACACCACCATCATCATCACCGTCACCTCACCATCACCATCACCACCATCATCATCACCATCACCTCACCACCACCATCACCATCACCACCACCATCATCATCATCACAATCACCACCACCACCATCACCATCAGTACCATCATCACCATCATTACACCACCATCATCATCACCATCACCTCACCGCCACCATCATCACCATCACCACCATCACCTCACCGTTATCATCATCACCTCATCACCTCACCATTATCATTATCAGTGTCACCACCATCATCACCTCACCATTATCATTATCATCATCACCACCATCATCACCTCACCATTATCGTTATCACTGTCACCACCATCATCACCTCACCATTATCATCATCACCGTCACCACCATCATCACCTCACCATTATCATCATCACCGTCACCACCATCACCTCACCATTATCATTATCACTGTCACCACCATCATCACCTCACCGTTATCATCATCACCATCACTACCATCATCACCTGACCATTATCATCATCATCACCTCACCATTATCATCACCATCAGCACCATCATCGCTTCACCATCAGCACCATCATCACCTCACCATTAACATCATCACCATCAGTACCATCATCGCTTCACCATTATCATCATCACCATCAGCACCATCATCACCTCACCGTCATCATCACCATCAGCACCATCATCATCTCACCATTATCATCACAATCACCACCATCATCACCTCACCATTATCATCATCACCATCAGCACCATCATCACCTCACCGTCATCATCACCATCAGCACCATTGTCACCTCACCATTATCATCATCACCATCAGCACCATCATCACTATCTGTATCATCACCATCATTATCACCACCCCTACCATCAAAATCAGCAGCAGCAGCAGCACCATCATCACCAGCACCATCATCACATCAGCACCAATATTATTTAGATCTACTGTTCAAAATAAAGAACACAGTGCTGGCTTTATTTAATTCAATACTTTTCAATAGGCACCAGTCTTTCTAAGGCTCTTTTCACATTCTGTCTCCCCTCCTTAGGTTTTGAAAGAAGGAGTAGAAATTAACTGATGAAAAAAGGGTAGCTCTTCTTCCCATTTTTCATCCCAAACACCAGCCAATCTAATCTGCCTTAGGCTCTGGGTCCAGGAGTCATTGGTAAATTGATTAAATTAAACAGTAAAAATGCTCTGACCAAATATGCAACTACTAAAAGAAGTTCGGAGGTACTATACTAACTCCAGTGGAAGCTTGGAGAGCCATCACTGTGCTTTGCATCTTGAAAAAGTGGCTTCACATTTCTCAAGCTGTTTCCACATTTTTAAAAATAAAGGCACTGGCAGGACTGAATTAGGTGATCCAGCATTGAAAGTAGCTTCAAGCATTGAGATTCTACAGTTCCTGCTTAATTTTTTTTTTTAAGACAGAGTCTCTCTCTGCCACCCAGGCTGGAGTGCAGTGGCGCAATCTTGGCTCACTGCAACCTCCACCTCCAGGGTTCAAGCAATTCTCTTGCCTCAGCCTCCTGAGTAGCTGGGATTATAGGTAGGTGCCACCATGCCTGGCTAATTTTTGTATTTTTAGTAGAGATGGGGTTTCACCATGTTGATCAGGCTGGTTTCGAACTCCTGACCTTGTGTTCCACCCTCCTCGGCCTCCCAAAGTGCTAGGATTACAGGCTTGAGCCACCGCGCCCAGTCACTTAGATGATTTTTTTTTAAGTCACAATGGGGGTCCAATGTGTCTGGGAAGTCAAATTTGCCGGGGAGAAACTGGTGTTGTCATGAGGCTGCCTAATTATAAAGGCACTCAACCCTGTCCTCGTGCATACGAAATACCACAAATCACAGATATTGGACCAGCAAGGCTGCCTTTTACAAATTATAAAGTTAGTTAACATCTAGGATTCTTCATTTCCTCTTCTGTAAAATAAAGATAACTCTAGTTATCATAATACTTACCTGTAAAAGTCTAAAAACAGGTGTTCAGCACATGGTAGAAACTCATTCAAAACTAGTCTCCATTCCCTCCCTCTTCAGCCTATAAAATTCTCAAGAAATTAACTGATGGGAAAAAGGGAGCTCTGGTTCTCATTTTTTCTCATGAAAAGCAGATTTTAGGATACAAAGCTCTTGTGAGCTCGTGACACTCTTTCAAAATTCTTTAACAAAAATTTTCATTTTCATTAATCAATTCATGAATGATTTCATTTCCTCAGCCTGTGTGACACACAAAGTCTGTGGTACACATCCCACTATATTGCTCTCTGTAACAGGTTCCCATCACTCTCCTTATCCTGTTTAGTTTTCATCACTGAGGAGCACTTACCACTACCTGGTAATAGATACAGTTGTTTATTTAAGCTCCACAAGGCAGAGCCTTTGCTCGTTTTCTTTTCCTGTATATATCCATCAAATAGAACAGTATTGACAAACGTTAAGTGTTCAGTAAATATTTGGAGAGGGGTAAGAGGTGAGCAAGAGAAGAAAAATGAGAGAAAAAAATGAGACAGCAAGTGGGAGGAGGGGAGAAAGAGAGAAAACCCTCATAAGAGAGAGATGTGTTGCAATTTCTTGCCTATAAATTAAATGTTGGTCTGCTTTATAGACTGAGAGCTCTGTGGAATCATGGGCCATGTCATTTCATCTTTGCATCCTTAGCAACTAATACAGTTGCTGGCACATAATGGCCAGTTACTATTAAAATGAATGAATAAACATGCGTGTATGTATATCGTTTGTCTCTACGTATTTGCAGGTCTTCAAGAGGAATGTCAATTCCAAAAGGGGGGGAATTGCTCTGTCTCTTGACTGCAGAGAAGGCTATAATCCCAAAACCTTAAACAAGCCCAGTCATCACCCAGAAAAGTACAGCCAATCATCACCATTAATCAAAACCCTGCTATCAGAAAATTCAGTAATTACACAGATTTCAAATAAAAGGCAGGGTAAAAAGCAATCTCAAAAGAAAAGAAAACCAGGGACAAACGGAAACCCACTCATGTCAAAGAGGTCTTTCCTCGGGCTGCTCTCAGCGCTGCTGACCACAGCTGGCCAGGCCTGCGGTGGGATCTGCTGGGTGTTCACGTAGGTGGGTGCTTCTCCCGTGGGGGCCACGTGCAGTTTCCCTTCTGGCATGCTGTAGATGTCCAAGGACCCTGCAACAAGAAAGTGAGCCCATTTTCTTTTATGAGGGTGACACGATTCAAGCCACCCAGCGCTTCACAGAGAAGCTCCTCAGTCTGCAAATGGGAAAACTCCTGCAGATTCCCATCGTGACATCCTCCTCTTCTGAGCTTGTCACCACACACTGCTGTGACCTGGCTAGGATGTTTTCCAGCCCTGCATATCAACATGGGATCTGCCAGCCAATGTCAGGGTAGACACCTTGATGGCATCACTGTGATGGCCTTAGCAAAGATTCTGCCCCTTGCTGCCCCAAGACAGCAGGAGCCTGGCAGGCAGAACATGCCTGGTCTCCTCTCCTTGAAAAATGGTCCAAGATCAAATAACCGAGCAGAAGGATCACAAGCCTTATTTTAATTGCTCTTGTGTTTTTTTTTAAATATAAGCAAATGCTTTATAAATTAACTTCATTCAAGCAATACAATAGAAGCTCTTTACATTTTAAGGAATGGAGAGAGACTCCTTCCTTACAAAATAGAGCTGCAGCTACCACCCCTGGGTCTGTGGAGGGAGCCTAGGGCGGGTGTGCAAGTGAAAAGGCCCCTCCTCTGCGGCAGTGACGCTGTCTCGATAGGACTTCACAGCTAGGCAATGGGTGTGCTGAGGCTGGGCCCAGGCTGTTCTGTCACCCAGACCCTGGGTGAAAGTGTCACCCAGACCTAGTTGCCTGAGAACGCCTGCTCAGATCCCTCTCGGAGTCTTTTTGCATGTGTGCCCTGTCTCCAATCCTCTTACATAAACATGTTCGCAAGAACACCCTGTGGTGTTCACATTTCTGGAAAGAGGGTGTCTTTCATACCCTATGGGCAGTGGTGTGTTGAAGCCAGCTCAATCCAGCTGGCAGGAGTTGGTTCAGGGATTTTTAAAAATCGTTCCCAAGAGCCTGTGGCTGGACGTTTGCCAGCACACCACTGTCTCCCAGCCTGTAGGTGTGAGAATGAAGTGTCGTGCTAACGTTCCCTCCCTGGGGAGCACCGCCTGCGACATCACGCACTGCGTTTCTACTCTCCTGTTTCTCAACATGCTTTCGCCATGGAAGAGTCGAGTCAGATTAGGCGTCCTTGCTTAGTGACAGCTATTTACAGTTTACACCTTTGTTGTACATTGCAAACAAATCAGCCTTTAGAAAAGAACTTCACAAACAAAATTTTTAAAGAAGATCAAGAGCCCAAGTGCATAATCTTCCTGACTTCCCTTTCCCATGGTGCTGAGCCGGGGCAGGAGGACACGTGCCTTGGTGACACCTGGAGTTCATGTCCACTGGGGAGAGTATCTGCCAGCAAATTAATAAGTGACATGCTAATTTGTTCTATGAGAAAAGGTCTTTATTTAATTTTTTCAGGCAGAGTCTTACTCTGTCACCCAGGCTGGAATGCAGTGGCACGATCTCAGCTCACAGCAACCTTCACCTCCCGGTTTCAAGTGATTCTCCTTCCTCAGCCTCCCGAGTAGCCAGGATCACAGGTACGTGCCAACATGCCTGGCTAATTTTTTGTGTTTTTAGTAGAGACAGGGTTTCATCATGTTGGCCAGGCTGACCTTAAACTCCTGACGTCAGGTGATTCATCCACCTCGGTCTCCCAAAGTGCTGGGATTACAGGCGTGAGCCACTGTGCCTGGCCTATTTATTGTTTTCAAAGAAGAACTGGAAATTTATTGAGAGCTCTGAGTCTCAAATTCCAGGCCAGGAGCTCATTCTGTTCTCGATCTGGCTGGAATCACTTGAATATACCAAAAACAAGACCTATTTTAAAATAAACCTGACATATTTTACAATAAAGTAAATATCTAACAGAAATAATGTATCCCCTTTATCCTTTAGCAATTATTGTATGTCTGTGCACACGTTATGGAAGTACATTTTAAATGTATATAGAAAAAAGATAAATAGCCCATAGTGAAAATGTCCCTCTGGCAAAGTTATGACTCTGATTTGCTATTTCCAGCCTATTCTGAGGCAGAACATGTGGTGGCTTCTGCCAGGCCTTATGTTTTATTGACTGGGCCAACACTGTGGGTCTTCCTGCATCTGGGGTAGGCGAGACATGAAATTCTCTTACATAGAGGAAATTTTTAAAATGTATTGTCATTTGCTTCCTGGCATAAATAGCTATAATAAAGGAATAGCCTTAACATTAAACTAATAAATGTTTAAATTTAGATACATAGAACCATCAGTTGCATCCCCCTTCAGACTTTGTAGACTCAGTAACCAGTATCCCAGAGCTATTAAAAGAGTCATAAATTTTTTTTGAGAAATGAAGAAGGTTAAAATGAAAAGACATTCTTAAAGGATTGATAGATTAGATAGATTGAGATATGAATATATTCATACATATTTGTATGTGTACATATAACTGTCTAGAGAATAAAGGCTTATGCGAGCAATTAGCAGTTACTTCTTAGATAGTTGTATCTAAATTATTATAGCTGTACCTAAATATGTTGGAACTAGTTATCTGACTTATAGGCAGTTATATGGACATTCGTGTTTCTTTATGTATTTTTAATTTTTTTTCATCATCAGGCGGAATATGATGGACATTAGTTTTAATGTGTGATGTAGGTACATGTTATTACGTTTGTAAGATACAGAAGTGTTCTCTAAGAGTATCCAGGGCCTGTGAGAGACTTGTATCATTGGTGTCACCTCTGCCTCAATCCCCAGCTTAGAGTAGGGGACTTCACAGTTCTCCCAAAGCTGACCCTGAGTAAAGGGAAGGAGAACGAGATAAGGAAGGAAAGGCAACAATCTGCTGTAAGAGTCACTGGGGGCCAACCTCAACCTTCGAGTTCCTGTCAGAAACTGGGGTGAAGGTGCACCTGAGAAGTCAGTTTCTCAGTGCTCTCGGGCACGAAAACTCTCCCAGCATGGAGGTGGACAGCCTCAGGCACACGAGGCAGTGAGCCCAGACGGGGTGTGAATTTCCTGGAGTTGCGAGGAGGCACCACCTGATTGGTGCCAGGCTGGAGTACAATGGTGCAATCTCAGCTCACTGCAACCTCCACCTCCTGGGTTCGAGCGAGTCTCCTGCCTCAGCCTCCCGAGTAGCTGGGATGACAGGCATTTGCCACCACACACAGCTGATTTTTTGTATTTAGTAGAGTTGAGGTTTCACCATGTTAGTCAGGCTGGTCTCGAACTCCTGACCTCAGGCGATCCTCCTGCTTCAGCCTCCCAAAGTGCTGGGATTACAGGCATGCGCCACCGCATCCGGCCACATCGTTGCTTCTGTTTCTATGGTCTAGTCAGGATTCTACAGCAACACACACAGCAACTATTTCCAGGGCTCACTCTGTTAGTCCACAGGAAATAGGCGACCCAGTGGTGAGCATGTTACTTTTGACAAGTGTCTTCTGTGTTTCTCACCCATCTCACCTTGCCTCTCACTTTGCCTGAAAGGCGTTTGCTGCCAGTCTTCGCCAAAGGTGTCTCCTAAGTGTCTTCCCTGGTAATAAGTCTGCTCTCTTCCTGCAAACTACAGACACATGTAAATACAGAGAATGAAAAACTTCTTCTCGTCTCATTCCCCCACTTCTGAAAGCCACAGGACAGTTGGCAGATTGGATCCTCAAGGGGATCACATCCTTTGTTAACACCCAGTTTTCCCTTCATGCCTCACGGTTGGCATTAAGATTTAGGAAATAAGTTTGTGTGGGTGTGAGGAAAAGGCTGCATCTCCATCAAAACTACACATGCCCCCCCTTGTTTTCATTACCCCCACCACCCCTCCCAAAGTGTGACTGCAAATCAAGCTCTTCCATATGTATGTCCTAAAATAAATCTCAATTACAGAGTATCTATGTGTGAGAACACACTTCCCACATAACACATACGCCCATGATCGTTCACACTTGGGCAAGTCCACTCTGTAAACCAGGAAATTTCCTCCAAAAAACCAGGAAATTCCCTCTCAGTGTCAGATCCCTGAGCTCAACGTTATTTTGCCATTTTTAGTGGCGTCATTATCATTCCCATAAGGTAGTAATGTTAAAAATTTCCTAGAACAAAATAGAAAAATCATAACTCCAGAAAGCTATTAGCTTACTATAATTTTGAGTTGGACATAAAACAAGGGAATGAATAAAATAGAAAACTCATAAAACTCTCATCATTTTAGGGGTCTATATTCACTCTCTTTTTAGAGAACCCAATGCCTCCCAAGCCTTGTTAAAATCTTAAATTCTCTCTTTCCCTCACTGAGATCACAGTACGATGGAATATGTCTGAGGGAAAATATCCCCAGACTCATATCCCAGGAATCACAACACAGTTCCTAAGCATTTGGCTAATGCTTTATGATGTTAACACAAAGCTTTTTCTCATCTGCATACTTTATGAAATCCAATGAGAGAAAACTCATGATTTTCAAAAATGGAACAGAACATCAGCCCGAAATAAAACCAAAGAAAACAAATGGAAATAAAGTTGAGTTAGCCTCCAGTCTCCATTCCTTATAAAAGGAAAAAGAACTGTAAGACTTACCTGGGCTGTGTCAGAAGCGTGGGGTCTGGGTTTCAGTCTAGCATCAAGAAAGCCCCCTGGAGGAGGCATCTTGCTTGGGATGCTGTTGTAATACGGGTGGTCTGAGCCATCCCCCTCCTCTTCCGTCCATGGCTCATCCAGACTCTGCATTCTGTTAAAAGAAGATTTCCAAGGGCTTTAGCCAAAAGTTGAGCTTGCAGCCAAGACCAGCAAATCTAATGTTAGTGCCTGTTATCAAGAAAATAGAGTTTAGTCAGTGCCTCCTCAACCATCTAGGTCTCATGCATAGATGAAAAGCAGATGAGTGGTTTAGCAAACTCTCTCTGCCATATTCAGAGTTTCACTCATTGGCACATTACAGTCATGTTTGAAAGGGGTCCTTTTGTAAAAGTACATTTTACTTAAGAAAGAAATTATGCCTAAGGATAGCCAGCTCCTCAAAGGACAGCACACATTTTAGTAAGCCATGAAATTTACCCAAAACAAAACCAAGTGCAAAATGGAAATTTAGTGATATGAGGAAAAAATGCTAGAATATGAACCTCTTATAATTCTCCCTTCTGCTATTTGAAAAAAAAAACAGTTGTGGTTCAAAAAACATTATCAAGAAAGTAAAAATACAAACTACAAAATGGGAGAAAATATTTGCTAATATATATCTTAAAAAAGACAAAGAGACATCTAGAAAATATAAAGTACTCCTCCAACTCAACAATAAAAAGACAACCCGATCTTAAAAATGAGCTAAGGATTTGAGCAGACTCTTCTCCAATGATACACAAAAGGCCAATAACCACATGAAAAGATGATCGACATCATTAGTCATCAGGAAAATGCACATCAGAACCATGACCAGAGACCACTTCATTCCCACTAGGGAAGCTATAATCAAAGAGATAGACAAGAAAAAGTGTTGATGAGAACATGGGGATATTAAAACCCTCACACATTGCTGATGGGACTGTAAAATGGTGCAGCCACTTTGGAAAACAGCTTTGCAGTTTCAGCATGAACATATGACCACAGAATTTCACTCCCAGGTATATACATAAGAATATTGAAACATATGTCCACAAAGAAACTTGTGTACATCTTCACAGCAGCATTGTTCATAAGAGCTAAAAGGTAGAAGCACCCAATTGTCCATAAACTAATGAATGGATGAATAAAGGGTGATATATCTATACACTCAAATATTATTAACAGCTCTAAAAAGAAAGAAATACTGACAGATCCAATAACATGAGTGAATCTTGAAAACGTTCTTCTAAGTGAAAGAAGCCAGATGCACACAGTGTGATTCCATTTCTGTGAAATATCCAGGATGGGCAAATCCATAGAGACAGAAAGTAGATTAGTAGTTGCCTGGAGAGCGGGCGGTGAAGAATGGGGAGTATTGCTGATGAGTGTAGAGTTTGTTTGGGGGGTAATGAAAATGTTCTGGAATTAATGGTGATAACTGTACAACTTTTGCATATACCAAATCTACTGAATTGTAAACTTTAAAAGGGCAATTTATTATATATGAATTATCAATTTAAAAAATAATAATAAATGGAGTCTTAGTGGCATTTGATTTGTTTTTCAATGTCTTTTTTGTTTTTGTGTTGAAATGCCCTAGGATTTCTGCAAGGAAAATCCTCCAAGAAAAATCAGACTATACTAAAAAATCCACTGACGGATTGATTGATTGATTGATTTTTTGAGACAGGGTCTCGCTCTGTCACCCAGGCTGGAGTGCATTGGTGCAATCATGGCTCACTGCAACCTCTGCCTCCCAGGCAAGCCATATTTCCACTTCAGCCTCCTGAGTAGCTGGTACTACAGGCACACACCACTGAGCCCGGCTAATTTTTGTATTTTTGGTAGAGATAGGGTTTTGCCATGTTGCCCAGGCTGGTCTCACACTCCTGGGCTCAAACATCCACCCACCTCAGCCTCCCAAAGTGCTAGGATTATAGGCGTAATCTTGTAATTCACACCTGGACAAAAATCCATTTATATAAAAGTACTATTTTTTCTGGGCTCGATGGCTCACGCCTGTAATCCCAGCACTTTGGGAAGCCAAGCCGGGCAGATCACCTGAGATCCAGAGTTTGAGACCAGCCTAACCAACATGGAGAAACCCCGTTTCTACTAAAAATACAAAATTAGCCAGGCGTGGTGGCGCATGCCTGTAATCCCAGCTACTCGGGAGGCTGAGGCAGGAGAATCGCTTGACCCAGGGAGGCGGAGGTTGCTGTGAGCTGAGATCGCACCACTGCGCTCCAGCCTGGGCAACAAGAGAGAAACTCTGTCTCAAAAAAAAAAGGTGCTATTTTAAATTTCCAGTTGAAGATGGGCAATGAATCAAGATCAGAGTCTCTCCCCCAGTAATAACATGATGAACAAAAAATAATTCACAAATAGTAAATCCATACACTCAAGAGCAGCGAGAGCAGAACTGGAGACGCCTCACTCCCCAGACACTGAACGCACAGCTAGATGGGCCTCACACTGCCACACTCCCTCTACCCTCACCTGTCTTCATCTCTCCTCTAAAGCAATAAAGCTGAATGTATCAAATCCTAATACCGCCAGGAAATGTTTTCCACTTTGGAGACACATGGCCTGAGGGACTGAGTAGAAAACCCAAGAACTTTTCCAAAACAGAAGCTCCTGTCTTGCTGACCCCTGAGATCTCCGGGTCCCAGGAGGAAAACCTGCCAGTTCTGCCACAGGTCAGGTCCCCAGAGAACTGGGCTGGAAAGGCTAGATGCAAGATGGGTTGTCTTATGCTTCCAGGCTGCCCCCAGCTGGAGGAGTGGAGCTGGAATGGAAGGCAGAGCAAGTCCAGGAGGTCCCCCTTGCCCCACTGTCAGATAGTAGGCTGTGGACACCAGAGGCCACTGCAGGATAAGGTGAAGTGGGTGTCAGGTCACCAATAGTATGAAGCTACAGGCAGGGCCCCTTGTCACCGTTCTGCTTTAGAAATGATATACCAATACTTGCATTTGGAGGTGACATTATTCTCAGTGCATAAGATCCTATTACATTTTCTTTCCCCCAAAGTCCTTCAAACTTCACTATATACGAACGTGTACAGAACTTCACACTTTACGTACACTGCCAGAGGAGTATGGCAGTTAAACTAACTCCCTCCATTCATTTTTGTTGTATTATCTTAATAGCATTTATCTGGCTTTTCCGCAACAACAGTTCAGAAATAAAGGAAAGCATAGTAATTAATATAAAACATGCATTCTCCGTGGAGATTAAATAAGTGTTAACCTTTTGAACTATTATATTAAGTCAAGTTCAGCCTAAAGCTGCCTCCTTACATATTTAAGTTTGGCCTAAAGGTTTCTCTGTACATCTTGAACTATAACAAGTGGAGGTGTAAACAGACGGTAGTCAACTCTTGTGTCAATCACCAAGTTTTGGCCAATGAAATGTAACCGTTTGAGCCATGTTCAAACAAGGCAAATGCCGAGCTGTAACCAATCCAGCTGTTTCTGAACCTCACTTCAATTTTCCATAAGTCACTTTCCTTTTTCAGTCCATGAATCTTCTTCCACCACATGGCTGCGCTGGAGTCCCCGAGTCTACTCTGGCTGGGAAGGCTGCCCGATGCATGAATTGTTCATTGCTCAATAAAACTCCTTTAAATTTAATTCGGCTGAAATGTTTCTTTTATTATCAATTACACATTTCCTTTTTTAATAAAATTTGTCAGACTTAATTGGATGGATACATAGATATGTGATATTAAAAGTAAAATGTTCATGGTAGAAGCTAGATAGTGGCTATACAGTTCTTTGTGTATACTGGAACATTTGTATTATAAATGTTGCTGGTAGTAGGGGATATGCTTGACAAATACACTGAAACACAACCCATATACCTGGACCCCTGCCCTGTCCTCAGATATCCTGGAGATGTGTATAATATTTGTGCATTTTTTTGTTGTTGTTTGTGTGTTTGATTTTTTGAAATGGAGTCTTGCTCTGTCGCCCAGGCTGGAGTGCAATGGCACAATCTCGGTTTACTGCAACCTCTGTCTCCCAAGTTTAAGTGATTCTCCTGCCTCAGCTTTCCAAGCACCTAGGACTACAGACGTGTACTACCATGCCCAGCTAATTTTTGTATTTTTAGTAGAGACGGGATTTCATCATGTTGACCAGGCTGGTCTCGAACTCCTGACCTCAGGTGATCCACCCATCTCGGCCTCCCAAAGTGCTGGGATTAAAGGCGTGAGCCACTGTGCCTGGCCTTGTGCATGTTTTCATAGTGTTCCCATACATGTATTTATCCATATAGTATATACGCAATCATTTATGTTTTTTAAATTTTCATAAACGGTTCATATCCTTTTGTAACTTGCTCTTTTTTATTCCATTATAAATTTTAAGATTTACGCTGCTAGTACATGCATATTGGTGAATTCTTATTAACTACTATGTCCCATTATACACAAAATAAAACATTTATTTCCCCTCTCTCCTACCTACATTTGGGTTGCTGCCACTGTCTGCCTCTAATTCTTCTATACACATCTTCCTGTCCCAGCTTGCTGAAGTTTTGTACTTCTTCTTATTTTTTTTAATGTGACAGCCATAAGGGAGAATTGAATTCTAGCATTTTCAGCCTCTGGAGTGAAGTTTCTAGCAACGTGAAAAAAGTGCGTCCTTCAGAGGCCCCTCCAAAACGAATGTCTTAAAGGGAATTTTCCAGGGAAAGAGGAAAAGAAATGAAAAGTCTCTCTGAAGAAAGGCAAAGATTGAGAAGGGTGATGAAAGAAGCCTTCATAATCACGAAAGCAAAGGTAGAGTCTGACTCTAGGACTAAGGCATAGAATGTGGCTTTAGAAGTTTGAAAAAAAGTACAGAGTAAATTTAGGAACAGCAAAGTTTTATTTATAGTGAATACACCGTTAGAATAGATTTTCATTATGCAAGTTCAATCAAGGACAGAATATTGAACGACCAATATCCCCCATATTACTTTTCTTTTAATGCTTGATGCTGTGTGGAATATTCTCACAGCCTAAGGCAACTCAGTGATAGAACCTGAACATTTTTATAATAAACTAAACATCTCCCAGTTCCTGTTCACAGTCACTATTTGGTTGAACACTTAAAAAAAAAAAAAACCTATGGCGCCACTCTTATTCCTATTTCACAGATAAAGCTGAGGAGATGCAGAGAGTTTACAGAACTTGCTCAGGGCCACAGGGAAGGTAAACAAACTACCAAGCTGTTAAGCCGCAAAGGCCAGTGAAGCAGAAACTATGCTGGTAGCCAGCACAGTGCCTCACGGAGGGCGCTTCTTGTAGCACGACTTTGGCTAATCGTGACGACAAGGACAATGGGACACATAGAACCGGTGGTGACATAGACCCAAAGAGGTAACATATGGGAGCATCACATGGCTGCAGAGGAAACAGAACAAAAAAAATTCTAATGAAGTCGCTTTTCCGTAACCTTGGCGACTGTCGCTATAGTTTCAAGAAAATGTTTTTCTACACATTCAAAGCATCATCCATATGTTGGCTTCCATCTGTTGGTTTTCTGTGCCATATCTCGGCACCGACCAGGTGTCTCCAAGCCCAGGAAGCCCTGTGATTAATTGTGCCTGTCCAGAGCACGGCTCAGCGATGCAGATTTAAGAGGAAAGGTCATAAAACCCACAGAGACTATTGCAAATCGTGTCACAGCACTACTCACCGGTCATGGAGAGCAGGAATCTTGGTAGGACACTGCAAATACTGCTTAAACCGGAGCTCAAAGGCTTGTCCTATGGAGCCAATGACATCCTGGGCCAGCCCATCGCAGCATTCCAAAATGTGACAAGCTGGGAAAGGAAGTGACATGGGCCTATTAGAGATAGACACTGGTGCTCCCTGGGCTCCTCTACAAAGAGCCCTTGCCGAGGACAGAGGGACGGCGAGGTGCATGCTTCTTCCATTATATGTCCTAGCAGATCCGACCGCAGCTTTATCCCCGGGTAGAGAATCCTACAGCTAAAACATTTCACAATAGGCATGCATTTCTTAATAGCCCATTGTCTACAAAATTATAGGCTTCATTGTTAAATAAATTAAAGAATTTCAAGTTCAATTTGATGGCCTTCAATTTTTTTAGAGTCTACTAAGCGTCAATTCTGACGTCAATAGGGAAAAATTGTTTAGGAGACTTTAGCACGACAAAGAGCCTAATCTTGGCATGAACCATGTCCCTTTAAACCCAAGGGGCCTTAAAAAATGGGCTAAAACCAGCATCTGTTGAATGAATCTTGATTTATTCAGTGGACTTAGAGGAAGTTCTTCACTTACTTCTTAGTGGGGGTAAAGTGTTGACCCCCATATGTGGCCACTCAAAACAATAAGCAAACTTTTGAAGATGAATATAAAGAGATATTAATGATCCGTTTGCCCATCCCAACAACATAACACATGCATCAACATAAATTTGAGACTGGATATTCATGCAGATTCTCAGACAAGCGGTCTGTGTCAAGAGTAGATAAAAGTTAGGGGTGGTGGTGGGTCAAAATGAGGCCACCCCGAGGCCGGTGGTGAGGCCTGGAGCAGTCCTTATGCTCGAAGCAGGCACCAGCTGTTACACAAGGACATGCTGTCCTAGTGGCAAGGCTGCGGGATTATCTATGGGAAACCTTCAGAGAGAAGAGGGCCAGCCTCTGCCTCATAACAAAGTAGGACTTTTTCTCCAGGGTACTGGAAAATATCTCTGCTTTCCAGACCCACGTCTGCAGTGCCCTACCACAGGCGTCCACATGTCCCTCCTGAAGGAGCCACAGGGCTGCCGCCATGACGAGGCTAGGATGATCTTTTTACTAATGGGATAAAGGAATTCTCCCCGGGAAGGATGACAGCTGCCTCTATCACACCCCACCTATCTCCTGCAGACAATCGTATGCCAAGAAGGGTTCCTCCAAGAGCCGCGTTGATCCCTGCGGTGAGGAGGATGCGTTTCTTCGTGGCTAGTTGTTCCCCAGCCCTGGCAGTAATTAGGGAGACACTGAACTGTGCCCTCCCTAGAGGAGAAGCCAGTACATACTGGAAAGAAGAAAGTTGTCAGGTAGAGGACAGAGAGACAGACACTGCTGCCTCTGCACAGCATGGAGCCTCTCAGAGGAACACTGCACTGGGACTTCACCTAGAAGGCAGCCAGCCAGGCCCTGGGGCCTCAGCTCCTTCTTCCCCAGAATCCAGGGCAGGGTGACTTCTGTGGACACATGAAATGTAGTCCCTTGGAAGAGGAAATACGAATGTATTGCTGCTTTGGGTGGCAATGCAACTCCTTGGATACAGCAGTCCTATTTTAGATATAGCCAAAAGATTTGTCTACAAAGGTTCAGGCATCCTGGTTGTCTTTTGATTATTGATATTATTTTAGTATTAACATTATTATTTACTAAGTATTGCCCCAGGTAGTCACAAAGCAATACTAAGCAGCTGTTACAGTTGTGCAGGCCATTGACTGATACAAACGCAACATCTTTCCAGCTAAGAAGGAAGGAGGAGTCCAGGCCTGAGCAAGGAAAAGCCAGTGACACCTCGTTCCCCCAACCCGTCCTGTGGTTTCCAACCACACCCTCCAGCATCAGCCATCCAGCATCAGCACCAGCCAATGGGACTGGCTGGTTGGTGTTTTGGAGAACCAGAAAAAAGACTGGAAAAGGGTCAGAAAGGGTAGCCTTTTTTTTTTTTTTTTTTTTTTTTGAGGAGAAAGTAGGTACTCTGGCCTTTAAGACGGAGAATGAAGAATATGATTTATTGAGAATGGGCTGTACAATCTCATCCACATGCCACTAACCTTCTACACACCTGAGAACCTGAAGCCTGGGGAAGAGGCCTCTGTGGGAAGGGTCCAGAACATTTGGAGCAGGTCAGGGCTCAAGGTAAAAGCGCCCTAGCATGCTGGGAAATGGGCATGTTGCTCTAAGTGACTAACAGGGAAGCAGGCCCTGCAGATTGCGAGCAGACCCATGGACTCTCAGGAATTAACTCACACCTGCATCTCCTGGAACCTGCCAGAGTCCTCAACGAATGGAGAAAACAAGTTACCTATTGCTTTGGTTTAAGGATTCCTTCTGTAAAATGGCCTCTACATGTTCCAGAAACTCACTCCAAATCCAAAATTAAACCTGGAATTTGTCTTTCTGGGCGTGGTATTTCTTCTGAGAGTATTGGCACTTAGCCGAAAGCCACTGTCTTCTAGCCTGCTCTGTGTGATTTGATGTGTGCACCAAATAATGAAGCCTTCCCCAGTGGCAGTCATCAAGGCTGCTGGGCTTTGCTGGGCTCTGCTGGGCTTCAGCTCTCCCTGAGGATATAACAGAACCAAAGATATCTCCCAAGAAATGGAGAAGAAACCAAAGAGAGAGATGTGCAGTGCGTTGGTGCACAGAATCAAGATTCCAAATGATGCAAAGTCCAAAACATAGCTCAATGCAAACAAAGGTTAGCAAAACAGAGAATTCCACCGTCCTTCTCATCTGGGGAAACTGCCCTTCGGAAAAACTCACACCAACGGCCTGCAATAGTTCGTTTACTTAAAAGCAGGGCTCTTTCCCAACACTGCTTTCTCTCTTGCTTAGCACCAACCAATTAAAAAAAAAAAAAAAGCTGAAGCCGCTCTCTAAGAGGACTAGCCCAAGCTGCCCCAGAGCAGCCACCTGAGCAGTGACATCAGCAAGGGACTCTCAGCAGGTCACATCACAAGGACTACTCCACACCTGAGATGGGCAACTTGAGAGCAAACCACTCCGTTAGGAATGTGTTGTGGCCCTGTAGTCACACTGTAGGAGCCAGGGACATGGTGGCCTTCTGCCATATGGCAGCTCCTGGCATGTCAACTCACATCTCTCACTCCCTGAAGAATGGTTGACAGTGGTGGATGAGAAGGCCGTGCTTAGCTGCATCCCAGTCTGCCAGACTGCCAGTTCTCAGCTTCCTCATCTCCCCAAATAAGTCCAGAGGCTAGAAGCTGCTCCTGGCTTGGTGCTCAGGGCTGCGCCTTGCCATCTGCCAGCCGCAACAGGGCCTCCAGTAAACTGGTGCGAGTCTCGTTCATCTGAGCATGCTCTCAACGCCCTCCCTGTGACACCTATTCTGTGAGGCAGGATGGGCAAGTTATGCCACAGTAAGAAACGATCCCAATGTTTTCGGCTGAAAATAACCATTTCATTCTGGCTTTCTCATTTCTGGGCACCTCTCTGAGGCAGACATCCTCTCATGGTGCCTCAGTGGCCCAGGCTGCTTTGATCCTTTGATCCTGGATCTCAAAACAAGGTCTTTCCCACAACCTGCAGAAGAAAGAGACACCAGGGCCTTGCACCAGGACCAAGTGCACCTTCTGTTCTGCTCTCAGCCCATCACACAGAACTGTCATGGGCTTCTCCCAAGCAGAAGGGGCTTGGCAGGTGCCATCTTTTTTTTTTTTGATGGGGTCTTGCTTTGTTGCCCAGGCTGGAGTGCAGCGGGGCAATCTCGGCTCACTGCAACCTCCGCCTCCCGGGTTCAAGCAATTCTCTGCCTTAGCCTCCCAAGTAGCTGGGATTACAGGCGCCCACCAGTATGCTAGGCTAATTTTTTGTATTTTTAGTAGAGATGGGGTTTCACCATCTTGGCCAGACTGGTCTTGAACTCCTAAGCTCATAATCCACCCACCTTGGCCTCCCAAAGTGCTGGGATTACAGGCGTGAGCCACTGCACCCAGCCTGCCAGGGGCCATATTCCGCAAGTTTGGAAGGATAGGAGAGCAGGATACTAGGAATGCCCATCACACCCACTGAACCCTTTTTCTAAGTCATAGGTATCCATGCTGCTTCTCACTCATGCCTACCACAAAGAACTTTCCAACCATGCATCCCCAATTAGTGTCTATTTATAAATTATGAATGTGGATTCCTGTATTAATATTATGTGTTTCATAAAAATGTCTTTAAAAAGATATCTTTTTTATCTCTAAAAAGGATAAAATAAAAAGAATAAAAGTTTAAGCCGTCTCTCTATCCCTGAAAGCATTACACTGTCAGTCAGTATCTCAAAACACAAGCACATTAGGTGTGATCCATCATTATTACACTGGATAAAATTTCATCTTTCCATCCTGGAAATCCATTTCTTAATCATCTTGAATGGAAGTGCTGATTTCTTACCTTACATGAGTAGATGATCAGTGTTTTTACTGTGAAATGCAGCCTGTGAAGTTTTCAAAGTGGAAGTAAATGTTATCAGCTCTTCCCTTTCTTTCTTTCTTCTTTTTTTTGACAAGAGTTTCACTCTTGTTGCTCAGGCTGCAGTGCAATGGTGTTATCTCGGCTCACTGCAACCTTTGCCTCTCGGGTTCAAGCCATTGTCCTGCCTCAGCCTCCGAGTAGCTGGGATTACAGGCACCCACCACCATATCCAGCTAATTTTTAGTAAAGACAGGGTTTCACCATGTTGGTCAGGCTGGTCTCGAACTCCTGACCTCAAGTGATCTGACCACCTCGGCCTCCCAAAGTTCTGGGATTGCAGGCGTGAGCCACCATGCCCAGCCAGCTCTTCCATTTCTTTCTTGTTTGTTTGAGTTGCCATAAGGAGTATAATCCCTAATGCACAGTTTCTTTCTGAGAGGTTTAGTTCAGTTAAAACTAGTTCACACAAGCTGAGAACTCACTTCACTTCGCCACTGCACCCCACGTCCCAGTATGTGGGCTGGAAGCAGAGCATCCTGCCCGCTGCACAGCCATCTTGCCCCTCCTCTGCTATTACGGGCTAAGGCCATCCTCAGTTTCCAGATTAAAACTGTGAGCCGATGCTCCGGCCTTCATGTCCCTCACGGTGAGCTGTTTCCACACTTCTGGCATAGGCCACTGCCTTGGTGAGCTTTGCGTGAACAGCGGGACCCTGCCTGAGCTGAGTCAAAAAAACTTCTCAGTATCCATGCTCCACTTTCAGGAAGCCATACCCCGGCCCCACACTTCACTGGTCCCAGGTGCTGTCCATCGGCCTCCCCAGGGTGGCTTGGCTCCTGCAGGAGTCCATCTGGGGTTCTCCAGCGGCCGCTCATCCAGACACCAGTAGCCTCTGATCCAGCCACGTTCCAGAGCAGCTGGCCAGAGCACAGGGAGCCTGGGAGACAGTCGAAGTCACTACTCAAATGAGGAAAAGTCCTGCTGAACAAAGTCGGCTGTCTTTTCATCTTAGTGACCTGATAACCCACACCCCTTAAAGGAATATTGAAAACTAATGAATTCTACTGGAGAGATGAGGGCTCCTCGACCTCAGACTGCTCAGCCAACCGTAGTTTGTTTATTCAATGTAGCCATGCACTCTGAATTGATCCAGTTTTCTTTCCTTTTTTTTTTAATCAGAGATGAGTAAGAAATCCAACATTCAGTCACCCTGCTATGAAGAGTTCCTTAGTACTTGTTCTAGTCCCAGATAGGGCAAATTAAATTAATAAGGATATAGCATTTTGCACCCATCAGATTTGTGGGAATCGAAAAGTCTGAAAATGCCAATTGTTGAACAAAAAGAGCCCTCATATACCACTCGTGAGATTATAAAGTAAAATGACCATTTCAGAAAAGTTGAAGATGTCCAAAACAGTGATTTGGCCTCCAGGTACATACCCTAGGGAAATTCTTGCACGAGAGTACAAAACAAAATGTATAAAATATTTACTGAAGACTTCTATAGCAGACATTGTTTGAGCATCTACTGTGCATAAGGCTCTGCCTCAGGATCTAGGGAGAGTTTCGGTGGACACTAAAAGTAAATAAACAACAATATACCTCTATCGTGGCTTGAAGGGCGGCCCCCTAAAAGTCATGCCCCATGAGCATTTGGAACCTGTGAAAAGGGTTTTTACAGGTATGGTTAAGTTAAGGATCTTGAGATGAGGTCATCCTGGATTAGAGGATGGTGATGGAGGATATGGTGGAGGACGGTGGTGGAGGACAGTGATGGAGGACAGTGGTGGAGGATGTGGTGGAGGACGGTGGTGGAGGATGATAGTGGAGGATGCAGTGGAGGATGTGGTGGAGGATTTGGTGGAGGATGTGGTGGAGGATGTGATGGAGGATGGTGGTGGAGGACGGTGGTGGACCGTGGTGGAGGACGGTGGTGGAGAATGTGGTGGAGGACATGGTGGAGGACATGGTGGAGGACGGTGGTGGAGGACGGTGGTGGAGGATGGTGGTGGAGGATGGTGGTGGAGGACGTGGTGGAGGACAGTGGTGGAGGACGGTGGTGGAGGATGGTGGTGGAAGACGGTTGGTATAAAATGGTACACGGGGTGATCAGGGGAGGTGGCCCCAGAGGTGGCACTGGAGAAGATTCTTGAAGGGAGTCAGAGAGAGAAGTCCAGGAAGATTGGTGGGAGAAGGCCCAGGCACAGGTCCCAGGAGGCAAGAGCTTGCTTGGTCAGGGTCAAGAAAGACCCGGAAGCCAGTGTAGCTGGAGTGGCAGGGAGAAGGGATCATAGGATAAGAGATGGGATGGAGTGGGAGTGAGCTCACAAAGGGTCCTGTGGGCATTGTGGAAATGGGACATTTTATTTGGAGTAAGCAGAGGAAGAACAACATTGCACCATTTTAAAAGGATCCTTCCGGCTCCCGTGTGAACAAAACACTTTAAAGGGGAAGAGCGGGCACAGAGTGACCTGCTGATGAACTGTGGAGCCTGTCAGGGGGCAGCAGGGCAGTAGCAAGGACTGGTCAGATGGAAGGCTTTGCCAGCAGGTGCAGGTGAAGAAAAGAAGGCCGAGAACTGGGGAAGTCAGGGAGGGGGTGCTGTTGATAGCGAACAGCGGGTGGTCTGCAGGAGGAAAGTGCTGGACTTATCTGTGACTGCCTACGTTTGAGAGGCCTGTGAGACTCCCCAGTGGAGATCCAGAGCTGGCTTTCAGGCAGCGGCCAGGGCTGGAAAAATGTGTTCAGCAGTCTCAGCCCAGGCATGGTATACAAAGCACAGAGCCTGGCTTTGTTTGTAAAAACACTGCTCATAATGGCCAAATGTAGGAAATATCCATCCATCAGGAAATTCACCTGCTACCGTGTCATTTGATGGAATATTTAACCACCTGGTTAAAAAACATAAGTCATTGCTTTCACCCGTTATACGCTTGAGGCTTTGCTCCCAAGGGAAAGAAAAGTTAGAAGCAGTGCTGTGTTACTTCCACCAGTGAGTTCATAATATGTAAGGCCTCTTCCAGCAAGTCACCTCTTGGGGCCTACAGCAGTCCAGGGCCAAAGGAAACAGAAATTCCTTTTGTTGAAACCACTGTATTCAAGAAACCCAGGACAAGTAAGCTTCGCTGTGGGAAGCATCGTCTTACCCATGTCGGCTCCCCACCCAAGCCCACTCACTCCTAAGACCTCCTGTTCAGAAAATCTTGGGAAATGAGCACCAAGATGTCTTAGGAGCTGGTGTTCAGGCTGGGTACATGGGCTTCTCTCCCATTGGGTCAGCACCATCTGAGCACAGTCATCACAGTTTATCGGAGGTTTTTGCCTTCCGTGGTTTCAGTTACTCTTGGTCAACCTCAGTCCAAATATACTACATGGAAACTTTCTGAAATTTACAATTCAGAAGTTTTAAATTGCACGCCATTCTGGGTAGTGTGATAGAATCTCATGCCATCTTGTCTAATCCCGCTCAGGATGTGAATCCTCCCTCTCTCCCGAGTATTTGCACTGCATATGCTACCTGCCTGCTACTCACTTACTATCTGACTCCGTTATCAGATCAAGAAAACATAGTATGTGTAGGATTCAGTGCTGTTTGTGGTTCCAGGCATCCACTGGGGGTTCTTGGATGGAACATACCCCCACAGATAAGTGGGAACGACTGTACAGAAAAGGAATTTCCATGTCTCAGTCCAGGGAGTACCAGAGGGCGCCTGATCAGGGATACTATGACGATGATAAATTATACGAATTACATGCCTTCTGTAGGTAGTCATATGCCTAATTTCAACATCATCTATGCCTAATTTCAGCATCATTTGGTAGCTACTTTTGTGACCCAAACAGTGCATTTGGAACTGTCTAATATATACATAAGGTTATAGGGTATGGGAGTCACCCAGTAGCAATGAAAGTTCCAACGTAAAAAGAAAATGGTATGTTAGAACGCAGCAAAGCCTGACTTGTTGACAGCTGCATCCCAACAGGCAGCAGTAGTCATCGCCTAGGTCTCTGCCAGTCCTGACTGTTAGCTGTAATTTACCAACTTCATGAAACATGGCTCATCTTCCACCCTTATCTCTTTGAGATGGTGGTGGTGATGGCGGTGGTGGTGATGGTGATGGTGGTGGTGGTGGTGGTGGTGGTGGTTACCATCCAACTTAATGACTTGGTTCAGAGAGCTTTTGTCCTTTCATTGGATTAACTATAGAAGCCATGGATTCTTGATACCAGAGAGACAAATATAGATTCTCATTAGAATTATTCTAGATTAACCACACATACATGCAAGAATGGAGAAGCAGGAATCAGCATGGAAAAAGACAAACAATAACAGCAGCTAAGGACTTGAACCCATCACTGTAAAATTTTATAGAAGACTTTCTAGGATGGATTCTGTCCCTGACAGTCCTCAGGGGCTGTGCTTGCAGCCACAACACTACAAGGCCTGCTCATACATACATCTAGGAGCCTCTGTGTGGGGACTTGGACATTTAACAGCCCAAATAAGAACATTCACACCCAGAATTTCTTGCTACTGTGCCCAGTGGTAGAGGCCAGTCTTCCTAAATGAAGCCCTCTACATGGCCTAGGGGAGGAAGAAGGAAAACAGAGCAGGTGGGAGAAAGCCCTGCCACTGGCTCCTTCATGGAGGAAGTCATCCTAGTAGGGACACTGATGAGATGGAGCAGAGCAGGCTCACAGCTGGGCTGCTGGAGGGACGTAGCTAGACCCTCCATCCCTGCCCACACTGTCATCCGAGAGGCTGGACCTACTCACATGTGGTGAAAAGAGGGCTGAGGGATAAAGATGGCTGCAAATTCCTTGACACTCTTTCCTTGAAAGGTACATGTGGCTTCCTTCCCCTTGAGTCTGAGCAGGCTGTGACAGCTTTTTTTTT
>CAUYLG010054492.1:0-33173 GCA_963573385.1 Cacajao melanocephalus | reverse complement strand
CCACCTTCTGAAGCCTGATTCTGTCAGTTCATCTCACTCATTCTCTGTCATGCCTTGTTCTCTTGCTGATGAGGAGCTGCGATCCCCTGTAGGAGGAGAGGCATTCTGATTTCGGGTGTTCTCAGCCTTTTTGCACTGGTTTCTTTCCATTCTTGTGGATTTATCCACCTGTCGTCTGTGTAATTGCCGACTTTCAGATTGGGTCTGAGTGAACGTCCGGCTTGTTGGTGATGAAGTTTTTTCTGTTTCTTAGTTTTCCTTCAGCAGACGCCCTTTCCCCGCAGAGCTAGGCTTTCCCAGCTTCAGCTGTGCTTACTGTGAAACTCTCAGTCCTCAGCGCTTCCAATTGCTGTTCTTATGGGGATGGGACCAGCTGAGCCTGACTCAAAGGGTACCCAGTCGCGTATACTCCACACTGAGAAGCACCGCGCCGTGCTGGGGCACCGGCAAAACAGCTGCGCCGGCCAAAAGAGTCGCGCTGGCGACCTGAGTGGCTCCTCCGTTGGGTAGCTCCCAGTTTGTGGGCAGCAGAAATTTGTCTGAAATTGTGGTGTCCACACGGTCTCTGTGCTTTCACTGGGAGCTAAAATCCTGAGCTGTTGTTAATCGGCCATCTTGGATCTCTCTCTGCCCAGTGATGAAGTTTTTTCTGTTTCTTAGTTTTCCTTTGGCAGACGCCCCTTCCCCACAGAGCTGGACCTTCTCCTTTTGGCTGTGCTTGCTGTGAAACTCTCAGTCCTCAGTGTTTCCAATTGCTGTTCTCCTTGTGGGGATGGGACCAGCCGAGCCAGACTCAAAGGGCACCCCGTCCCGTATACTCCGCACGGAGAAGCGCCATGCCGGGGCGCCGGCAAAACAGCCGCGCTGGCCAAAAAAGTCGCGCTGGCGACCCCTTTGGCTCCTCCACTGCGAATCTCCCGGTCTGTGGGCAACAAAAATTCGTCTGAAAGTGTGGCGTCCACTCGCTCTCTGCACTTTCACTGGGAGCTACAATCCTGAGCTGTTGTTAATCGGCCTTCTTGGATCTCTCCCAAAGTATTGTTAATCGTTCACAGTGCACTTGGTCTCCCAAGAGCTCTGATAAAGATGTACATTGAATTTCATGTTGTTTTCATGCCTGCTAACACAAAATCCATTCTGCAGCCCATGGATCAAGGAGCAATTTGACTTTCAAATCTTATTATTTGGGAAACACATTTTGTAAAGTTATGGCTGTCATAGTGTTTCCTCTCATGGATCTAAGCAAAGTAAATAGAAAAACTTATGGAAAGGATTCACCATTCGAGACATCATGAAAAACATTTATAGTTCAGGAGAGGAGGTCAAAATATTGACGTTAACAGGAGTTTGAAAGAAGTCGTTTCTGACTCTTATGGATGTCTCTGAGGGATGTAATCTTCAGTGGAGGAAGTCACTAGGATGTGGTAGAAATAGCAAGAGAACGAGAATTAGAAGTAGAGCTTGAAGATGTGACTGAATTGCTGTAATCTCATGAAAAAACTTGGATGGACGAGGAATTGCTTTTGATGGACAAGCAAAGAAAGTGGTTTCTTGGGATGAAATCTATTCCTGGTGAAGATGCTGTGAATATTGTTGAAATGACAACAAAGGATTTATAATATTACATCAACTTAGTTAACAAAGCAGTGGCAGGGTTTGAGTGAACTGATCCCATTTTCAAAGAAGTTCTACAGCAGGTAAAATGCTATCAAATAGCATTGAATACTACAGAGACATCTTTCACGAAAGGGAAGAGTCCATTGATGCAGCAACTTCACCGTTGTCTTATTTTAAGAAATTGCCATAGCCACCCCAACCTTCAGCAGTCACCACCCTGGTCAGTCAGTAGCCATCAACATCAAGGCAAGAGTCTTCACCAACAAAAAGATGATGACTCACTGAAGGCTCAGATGATTGTTAGTGCTTTTTGATAATAAAATATTTTTTAACTAAGGTATGTACTTTTTTGGACATAATGCTATTGCATACTTAACAGACTACCGAATAATTTTAACATGATTTTTATATGCATTGGGAAACCTAAAACTTCATGTAATTTGCTTTACTGCAGTATGTGCTTCACTGTGATAGTCTGGAACCAAACCCACAATATCTCCAAGGTACATAAGTTATTTTAAAATATGACTGCTGAGACTCTTTCAAGCAAATATTTTTAAAACATTTCATCCAGTTTTTTCAGTTGTCCTCTGCAGAATGGTTGATTCTTCTTTTCAAGTTTCTCTGAACTGGAGGCATAATAGGAATCCATGCTCGTATGTGGTTGTAGGGAGGAATTGTTTTAATTAATAAGTAACAAATCACAAAAATATTTAGAAGTCATGAATACTTTTAAAAGAATAATGAAAGTTTTATTTTAAAATGTCAGGTTTTACACAATATACTAAAATTATATCCTTGCACTTTTTAATTTACAATGAAAAATTTTGTCAACTTAAAATATGAGTGCATACATAATTTCTTAAAAGATATTTTAGAAGGTACATTAACAAAAGGTTGAAGGCCACTGAACTAAAAAACAAAGAGAATACCTAAACCATGCAAGTAAGTAATACAAGCTATTTTCAAGCACATACAGAATATTCACATATATGCATACATGTACGCACACAAGCACAAACACAACAATCACATGAACTCAAAACAAGTCTTTAGAAGTTCCACAGAATAATCATACATACCATGTTCTCCAACTGTACTTCAATTAAATCAGAAATGAATATGTAAAAAAAATTTTAATCCTACATATTTAAAACATAAGGCTCATTTTCACTATTTTTCCACTGTAGATAGAAATGACACAAATGATAAACTGACAACAAAGACTTAAATTCTGAATTATTAACATGACCATCTACTTACAGATGTGTAATAATTTCAGTCAGTTATTTATAACATTATTCAGTAGCAACTTTTAAACTGTATACTTGCTTTCATTCTTTTATTTACAAATAACTTTCAAACAACTCAGAGGTCAAAGGAAAAAAATACATTAAGAAGCATTTATAATGAATAATGATTATCAGTATCATGTATTAAAAATCATGGAATACAACTAAAGTGAAACTCAAAAGGAAAAAATTGTAGCTTTATATGCTTATATTAGAAAATAAGAGCAAATAATCTAAGTATCTCACTCAACAGAGAAGACAACTGAGTAATCCCAAAGAAAGGTTAAAGATGGGCATGATAAAAATTCAATAGAGAGAAGTGACAAAATAAAAGATGATTCTTTGCAAAATAGATCTTTGGGAAGTATAAGAAAAAAGAGGCACAAACACTAAGAACTTTTAAAAAGCATAATTATGGGTTATGAAGACAAAGAGTGCTAGAACAACATTATGCCAATAAACTTGAAAATATAGACAGATGGACAATTTTTGTAAAAATATAACTTTAAAAAGATTCTTAAATTTAAAACTTCAGTAGAACTATAATCATTAAAGAAATAGACTCTGGCCAGGTGCAATGGCTCATGCACTTTGGGAGACCCAGGTAGGCAGATCACCTGAGGTCAGGAGTTTAAGCCCAGCCTGGCCAACATGGCAAAACCTTGGCTCTACCAAAAATACAAAAATTAGCCAGGTGTGGTGGCCGGTGCCCGCAGTCCAGCTATTCAAGAGGCTGATGCAGATCAATCACTTGAACCTGGAAGGCAGAAGTTGCAGTGAGCCATGATCATGCCACTGCACTCCAGCCTGGGTGACAGAGTAAGACTCAGTCTCAAAACAAACAAACAAACAAACAAACAAACAAAAAAAAAAAACGGAAACAGACTCTATCAACTTAAACAAAAAAGAAAAGAAAGGAGGAGGAGGGAAGAGAAAGAAGAAGGGAAGGAAAAATAACAAAGAAGAAACAAAAAACCACCATCAGGCCCAGGCAAGATTTATATGTGAGTTCAACCAAACATGAAAGACAACTCCATCTTAAGTATACCATCACAGAGAATAGATTAAGAGGGAACAGATAAATTGACACATTTTGTGAATTTAGTTTGACTATGATACCAAGGGTAATCTCACCAATATGGATGGAAAAATCTTAGTTTATTTCTGTGATTATATAAGTAAAAGAGTAACATCAGTGAAAATGGTGGAGTAGGTAGTTCTAAGGGCCTATCCTTCTCCACAGAAATAGGAAAGAAAAAAATGAGTAAAAACCGAGTTAACTTCATATAAACTATAGAAAATAAGCAAAGATATGTAGCAATCAGATAAATGCTGAATCAAGAAAACAGCAACTTAAATATGGCAGGAAAGTTGTGTAGCATTTTCACTTTCCCTGAACCAGCACCCCCCTGGTCCTGCCCACCAACCCCTGCTCCACTCCCCCTAGTTAAGCAAAGTCTTGAAGATGGCAATTGGTGTTACCAGTGTGAAACTCTGGTCCCTGGCTCGAGTGAACAGAGCCGAACTTAATCTCAAAAAACTGTTTTTCTCTCTTTTGACCTGACTGGAGACTGACCGAAGAAATGATGCAAACAGCACACCTATGTTCCACTTAATTCAGGACTTTCTCAGGGCTGAAAAGCAGCTACACAGAAGACTTTCACTGAAAACACTGCAAATGAATGACCGGTTGCTATCTGGGGCAGTGGTCTAAAGTTAAGGCAAACACTAAACACACTAAAAGCCAAAAAAGAGATGAGAGAATAGTTTCTTTGGGAAATGACAGCACTGAAAAGCATCTCTATGTACTGGAGAACAGAAAAGCCACATGCATGCCCAAGGAAGGACACTTAGAAAAGACCTTAAGCTTTCATCTCAGGCTGTTCTTTAGGGTCAGCACAAGGAGAAAGGGAAGTTTGCTAAGGCAGAGTTGTAAATGGACTGAGTAAACACTGAATGAATGCCCTCAACACAGAACCAATCTGCAAAGACTGAAAGAGTTTTTTGTTCTTTTCTATTATTTCCTTTTGGCTCTAGGAATTCAATAAAATCTGTCAAAAAAAAAAATCTTACTATAAGCTAAAGGATCAGATATTTCAGCAACTACACACTACAAAAAATATAGACTTGACAATATAGTTAAGATCGGTAACTTGGCCAGGCGTGGTGGCTCACGCCTGTAATCCAAGCACTTTGGACGCCAAGGCGGGTGGATCACCTGAGGTTGGGAGTTCAAGACCAGACTGACCAACATGGTGAAACACCGTCTTAAAAAAAAAATTTTTTTTTAATTAAAAAAAAAAAGATCGGTAACTAGAGGTCTCTCATATCCACTTCCCCCACTAAAAACTAAAACCATGAGCATGTAATCACACTTTGAGTAGATTATCCAAGAGGAACACTGATATTCAACAAAAAATGGACAGAAAACACCTAAACCAAGGAAAGAGAGGGAAACAAGACAGCCTGCTCAGCAGGGATTGACAAGAAGCTGGGAGAGACTCCTCATGGGAAAAGGGTAAGTGAGAGATGCCCAACGGTCCACATTCCTACTGTGAACCCCTGCAATTTTAGTCACAGGAGAGCCCCTAGACCCTTGCAGGACACGAAACTAACATAGGTGACTTTCCAGAGACAGAACAAAAGCATTGCCTATTCCAGTGAGGAAGCTTACACTGGGTCCCACACTTCCCCTGAGTCCTAAGCAGCTACAGCAAGGTGATATTTTTGGGAACCCAGCCCACAACAGAATGTGTACTGCCCTGGGGCCCAGTGGGGCCATGAAAAAGAATGAAATTGTATCATTCACAGCAACCTGGATGGAACTGAAGATCATGTGTCAAGTGAAATAAGCTAGGTACTGAAAGACAAATATCACAAGTTCTCATTCATATGTGAGAGCTTAAAAAAAAAAAGGTGATCACATGAAGGTAGAGAGTGAGCTGGTAGCAGAGACTGGCAAAGTTACATGGGTAGGAAGGGGGAAATGAAGAGATGTTGGTTAGTGGGCACGAAAATACAGACAGAAGGGGTAAGTTCTAATGTTTGATAGAAGAGTAGGGTGACTACAGTTAACAACAATGTATTATATTTTTCAAAATAGACAGAAAGAACTTGAAATGAACCTAGCTTCCTCCAACTTACAGTTAATGGCTATTCTGACCTATACTGACCTGTTAACCTCATCTACATTCTTAAGAGAGAATAAACTGATGTTATCACACATTCTTACAAATACTGTATTAGACATTTAAGTTACCTCTACAAATAAAATCATACTACTATTCTTCAAAACAAAACAAAGACATAGATCAATTAGTACTTCTATTTAAAAAAAAAATTTTTTTTAATGAGATACCATAGTCACTATAGTAACCTCAGTGGTCCAGTAAAATGTGTCAGCTCTACAGAAAGAATTCTCTGGTTTATAGTTTTGGTCCATAGATAACATAATCAGGTCTCAAGAGTAAAAATGATTTCAAGATACACCAAAGAAATAAGAAAAACATATATAAGGAAAGATTAACAGAGGTCTCTTCAGAAGCTAACAAGAAGAAAATGATGGTTTATCAACCATTTAATTAAGATTTGAAATCAAATACATATTTCAAAACATTAATTCTTTGCTTTCATGTTGCTCTTAGGATCTAGCTTTAAGATTACCTTATGTCATGAGCTAGACCATGACAGGATTCTTTAGCCACCTTATATGTAATTATAAAGAATACTCAGCAAACATTTATGGTCATCAGTGTGTTTTAATACCAACCCTAAGATTCACCACAAATTGTACTACAGTAATGCTTTCATTTTCTACGCATATGAAAACACACATCCCAGCCATACATGCATTAAAATATATGTACAAGCATTAAAATGCATGTACCTAGTATTAGCATAGCATAATTAAAACAATAATCCATGGATAAAAAGGAAAATGCTGTTTTTTAATACTTACCACAAGCTTTAGAAGCAGCAATACAGATTTCTTCTGCAACATATTCCCCAGATGCAAATGTCAGATAATCTGCCTCAGCTTTCCCAAGGGAATGGTAAAGATACACCTGCAGGACCGGATCTATTTGCTTCATAGAATTGACATTTCCAGAAATATCACCATTCTGATTTATAGAAGATGTGGATGTTCCCTCCATTTCTGTCATTGTAAGGCAAGCCATTCCCATGCAGAGTCTTTTTCAGAACATTTACCTGTAAGAGAAAACAATGAAGTTACTAATAGGCCAGATGCAGTGGCTCACACCTATAATCCTAGCACTTTGGGGGACCAGGGTGGTAGACAGGTTGAGCTCAGAAGTTGGAGACAAGCCTCAGCAACATGGTGAAACCTCATCTCTACAAAAGCATACAAAAAAAAAAAAAAACACACACACACAAATTAGTCAGGCATGGCAACACAAACTTGTAGTCCTAGCTACTCAGGGAGCTGAGCGGAAGAATTGCTTGAGCCTGGGAGGTCAAGGCTGCAGTGAGCCGCCACACTCCACTACACTCCAGTCTGGGTGACACAGCAAGACCCTGTCTCAAAAATAAATAAATTAATTAATTAAAGTTACTAATGGAAATAATATTGATAAGGCATCCTTCATATACAAAGAAGGACTGTTCCTTGACAGCAATGGCTGTCAAATCCATTAACTGAATAAATATCGTGTACTAGTATGTACAAAGCACAATGCAAGAAATCGCAGATTTTAAACTTCCTGTGGACATTTAAAGGATTATAAAATTCCAGTTAACATCTTAATTGAGGACGATGATATAAATTCGTAACATGAACAAAATAAATGAGCATTAAACTCAGTTACAGACAACAGAAGAAGAGTTCTCAAATTAAGAGAAGGGGGGTCCAGAAGGCTGATTAGAGGTATCTGGTACTCGCCTGCTGCACAAAGAAGAACCAAAATAGTGAGTAATCACACTTTGAATAGGCCATCTAAGAGAGAACACTGGAATTCAACAGAGAAGTGAAAGGAAACACCTAAAGCAAGGAAGGAGAGGGAAGTGAGACAGCCTGCTTGGCCAGGATCAGCCAGAAGCCTAGAGAGCCTGCACAATGCGGAGAAAGAGTAAATGAGAGACTCCCAGTGGCCCACATGTTCACCACAAACTCCTGCAATCCCAGACATAAGAGAGCCCCTCAACTCTCATGGGCCCTGGCAGTAACCTAGGGAGCTGCCTGGAGACTGCACAATGACATTGCTTTAGAGAAGAAGTTTACACTGGTCCAACACACTCCCAGGTCCTAAGCAGCTACAGCACGGTGCTGTTTTTAAAGCCTAACCCCTAACAGCATGCATCCTGCCCTGGACCCCAAAAGCCCCTGCAATGCCACATCCCTAGAGCCCCACTGACATCCTCCACCCACAGTCACCTCCACTACTGGCTGCTGCCTATGGGGCCAGAGCACAAGCCATTGGCAGTGACCCCACTGCCCCCAGCAGAAAGACTGCCATACATTTGTATGTGCCCTGAGAGCAAGCTCTACCACCCACAGCTGCGACCATGGCAAGTTGTTGCCGCCAGGTATCAAAATGCAAATTTGCATGCACCCTGAGGACAGCTCTATCACATCTGCAGCCTCCACCTACAGCTGCAGTGCACACTCCCCAGCTACCTCCCTACAACTGCTCCCACTGAGAGCAACCCCACCATCCCCAGCATCAGGGCCACAGCAAAGTCACTGCCACCCTCAACTGAACATTCCATCAGGAGACTGGAAATCATCCTGCTCCTGCCCATCACAACAGTACCTGCTCACACCACTGAAGGACCTGAGGATACTCTCACCCTGCCCAGCTTAGCACGCCACTCCCAAGGACTTAAGCATATTATCTGGGGGCCTTGGGATCACACCACTTTGTTCACATCCAGTGTCAACTAAGCATTCCACCTGGGGGTCTGAGGATGTGGCCCACCTAACCTGCCACTATCACCACAGCTGGTACCCACTCACACTTGCCACCTGCAGGCCTTGGGACTTGCCTACGCAGCCTATCACAGTCACTGCCAACATAAGCCCAAACAACTGGAGAGCCAGAAGGTTGTCCTACCACTACTACTGACATGGCCCATGTCATACTCACTGCCCAGGGGCCTGTGGACCCACCCAACTGCCCAGCCCATCACTACCACTGCTGGCACCCAAACAAGTCACCCGGAGACCCAAAAATTGGCCTGCCTGGACTCACTAACACGATTACCAATGTAAGCCACCCTGGGGCTAATATACAGGCATGATTGTCCCACTGCTGCCACCACTGAGGACTGAGGATCAGTCCAGCTGGTGTCACCATTCCCTGCAAAAGTTCACCGCAGTCTCTGCTAACAACCATACACTAAACTACTGAGGAAAGCACAGACACCACTGATGCTGTTTACATGGGAAAAAAGTCTTACAGAGACTACACTACTAAATGTAGCCAGATTCAAAGCCAAAGTGCCCTAGGCAACCAATACCCCAGACAAATCTTCAGGAAAAAGTCCTACCCTATGAAAGCAAATTCAAAAAAAAAAAAAAATGGAAGTTACTATTACACCAGATGTGCAGATATCAAAGTAAGGGCACAGGAAACATGGAAATATGAGGAAATATGACATCTCCAAAGGATCACAATAATTTTCTGCCAAAAGACTGCAGTGCAGAAGAAATTCATAAAATGCCAGAAAAAGAATTAAAAATAATGATATTAAAGCAGCTCAGAAGATACAAAAGAATACAGATAAACGATACAAAGAAACCAGAAAAACATTTCAGAATATGAATGAGAAATTTACCAAAGAGAAAGATAACATTTAAAAAGAAAACCAGAGGCCAGGCGTGGTGGCTCATGCCTATAATCCGAGCACTTTGGGAGGCCAAGGCGAGCTGATCACCAGAGATCAGGAGTTTGAGAGCAGCCTGACCAACATGGAGAAACCCCATCTCTACTAAAAATACAAAATTAGTGGGCATGGTGGTGCATGCCTGTAATCCCAGCTACTCGGGAAGCTGAGGCAGGAGAATCACGTCAACCAGGGAGGTGGAGGTTGCAGTGAGCTGAGATAGCGCCACTGCACTTCCAGCCTGGGCTACAAGAGCAAAACTGTGTTTCAAAAAATAAAAAATAAATAAATAACTAGAATCCTGAAACTGAAGAATTCATTTAATGAAATAAAAAAATATATTCTAGAGCATCTATAATAGACTAAATTGAGCAGAAGAAAGAATTTCAAAACTTGAAGACATATCTTCTGAAATAACCCCATTAGACAAAAATAAAGAAAAAAGAATGAACAAAGCCTACATGACATATGGGATATTATAAAGCAACCTAGTATTAGAATTTTCAGTATTCTAGAAGACAGTGAAAATACAAAAGGGATAGAAAACCTGGTTAATGAAATAATAGCTGAAAACTATCCCAGTATAGCAAGAGATTTAGACATCCAGATACAGAAGCTCAGAGATCTCCAAAAAGACAAAATTCAAAAAGACCTTCTCCACAACATATTAGAGTCAAACTGTCAACAAAGACAAAGAGAATTCTAAAAACAGTAAGAAAAAAGTGTCTAGTCACTTCTAAGGGAAGCTCCATCAGACTAACAGCAGATTTCTCAGCAGAATCATTACAGGCCAAGAGAAAATGAAATGATATATAAAAAGTGCTGAAATTAAAACAAAAACAAAAACAAACCTGCAAGCCAAAGATACTATACCCAGCAAAAATTCATTAAGCAAAGGAAAAATAGTCTTTCTGAGGCAAGCAAAAGCTGAGGGAATTCAACACTAGACCAAACCTACAAGAAATGCCTGAGGGAGTGCTACATCTGGGAAGTGAAAGAACAATATCAGGCCAGGCACAGTGGCTCAAGCCTATAATCCTAGCACTTTGGGAAGCTGGGGCCGGCAGACTCCTTGAGCCCAGGAGTTCAAGACCTGCCTGGGCAACATGGGAAAACCCCATCTCTACAAAAAATAACAAATAATTAGCCAGGCATGGTGGTGTGATTCTGTATTCCCAGCTACCTGAGAAAGCTGAGGCAGGAGGATCACCTGAGACCATGGAGGTTGAGGCTGTAGTGAGCCATGATGGCACCACTGCACTCCTGCTTGGGCAATAGAACAAGAGCAAGACCCTGTCTCGAAAAAGAAACAAACAAACAAAAAGACAATTACTATCATCATGAAAAACAGATGACAAAATTACCAAACCCCACTGGTAAAGCAAACACAGAGAGAGACAAGAAAGGATCCAAATGTTCTCATTATAGAAAACCAACAAACCACAATGCTAAACAACATGAGAGAAAGGAAAGAACAAAGGACTTAGAAAACAACCAGAAATCAATAAATAAAATGAGAGGAATAATCCTTCACACATCAAGAATAAATGTGAATGTAAATAGATTAAACTTTCACTTAAAAGATAGAGAATGGCTGAATGGATTAAAAAACATGACCCAATTACATGCTACTTAGAAAACCTCATCTCACCTCTAAAGATACACATAGACTGAAAGTAGAGGGATAGAAAAAGATATTCCATGCAAAGGTATTTCAGATACAACAGACTTTAAGACACAAACAGTAAAGAGACAAAGTAATTATATAATGATAAAGGGATTAATTCATCAAGAGGATATAATAATTCTAGAACTTCCAATGTATCAAAACAAAGCCTGGCAATTACTATAACAGATGTAAAACTGCAAGATATTTGAAGTTTATCTGCAACTGGATATGCAACTTTAAAGAATTAATGTGTTCAAAAATACGTAATGTATTGTAATCTATTACACTGTCTCTGTTATTACAGTCAATATTAAATGCAGCAAAAGCAGTTATAAGAGGGAAGTTTATAGCAATAAACACCTACATCAAAAAGGAAAAAGATGTCAAACAATGTAACATTACACCTTGAGGAACGAGAAAAAAAAAAAGAACAAAGCCCAAAGTTAATAGAAGGAAGGAAATAATGAAGTTCAGAGCAGAAATAAATGAAATAGAGACTATAAAAATGATGGAAAAGATCAACAAATCTAAGAGTTGGTTTTCTGAAAAGACAAAGTTAGTTACAATTAAGTTCTTAGCATTAAGGAGCAAATTTGCTAGAATTTTATCAATTTGTGTTCACCATTGATTTTGGATTGTTTTTGCTCACCATTGTTTTTGGCCTTCCTTCTGGACACACTTTTTCCTGCCTAAATGTATCTTTCAGTAGACCTTTCAGTAAGGCTCTGCTGGCTTTTAGCTGCAGTCTTTGAAAAAATATATGGCCCTCATTCTCAAAATCCTATTTATAATTTTCTTTCCCCAGAACTTTAAAGATATTACTGCATTGTTTTGTGGCATCTATTAAAGTAAATATGAAGTCTACCATCACTCCTAGGTGTCTTGGTTTTCCCTGAAGTACTATAAAATTTCTTTGCTTTAGCAGCAATGTTCTGAAATATTTTTGGAAAGGTCTTGATGTAGATTTTTATCATGATCAAAAATGACTACATACTTCTTTGTTATTCCCTTTAAATTATTTTAGCAGAACTGATCACTGCCCATGGAAGCCTCTCAAGCTCACTTCCACATCCCTCCATCTCTTTCGCATGGTGAAAAACGTTACAATAATGGTTAGCTTGGCAAGGTTGGGATAGCGGGAGGGCATGGAGAATGACTGGCAGGAGGCACAGGGAGACCTCTAGGGTGCTTCCTGCCAGTCATTCTGGTGATACTCTATTTCTTGATCTGAGTAGTGGTTAACAAAGATGTGTTCACTTTATACAAATTTGTTAAGCTGTAATTTATGAGTAGCACACTTTCCTGTATGTGTGTTACACTTTGATTAGAGGTTTACTTACATTTTTAAATGTTATCACGAACAAATTTTTCAATTTTTAATTTTGTTGACTATTTTTCTTAGCACTACATGTCTTCCTATTATTTTGCAATTTGGTTTACAGACTCATTGTACCGTTCCTTCCTTCACCATGCCCTCAACACACACACATACAAAGTCTGTAGTCATCCCTCCTCATCTAATAATTTGTGGTTGCCACAACTTAGCCTACCTGAGCTATCCATATATAGAACCAGGTCTTATAACAGCAGGTTAAAATTCCTGCCTTGAGGAGGTATCTGATATGACGCAGATCCAGTCAGTCACAAGGCAGGAGATATTTAACTCCATCTTGGAGTTCTGAAATCACGTCATCTCATCTTCCTAAGCTTGCAACTTATCCAAAGCTACAGCAATAGGCAGCATTTAACAGGGAGTTCCCCTTCCAATAGCGTATTTGGAGGGAAGTGATGGCTGGCAGTAAAAGTAACATCCTGGACCTGCCTCTAATCCATGTTGTACCACAAGAGTAAAACTCCTGTCTCCAATGCCTATTCCTATACAGGGAACCCAGCGAGCAAAGGCTTTAACCCTACTCAGTATTTTGCACTTATAATCTATATTTATATACAGCTTGATCTATTTTTATTCAGGACATTTTTTTTCTCTTTTTATATTTTAATATGACACAATCATGTGTTTAGAACAGAAAGGATGTTAACTGGAAATCACACTGCCTTAAACATACACACATACCCCAGAATTCCACAGGCACTCAATAAGTGTTTCCTGAATTTAAATAAATTAAATCATTTAGAAAATGCATTGATGCTTTTCTACAAAAAACAATCCACAATAAGTGACTCAAGTTGGCTTTTTTTTTTTTGCCGGAAGTACATGATGAGAAAGAAAACAACAGGATCATTTGAGTCCAGGAAGTTGAGGCTGCAGTGAGCAGTGATTGTGCTCATGGCACTGCACTCCAGCCTGAGTAACAAAGTGAGACCTTGTCTCAAAAAAAAAGAATACAATGATCACAACTACAGCTGGCATTACTGCTTTGATCTGTGCTAAGATGCCAGAAGTTTCACTCACTATTACTCTTGTACCATTTGTGCATATGTCAACTCAATGAAAAAGACATTTAATATCTTGGGATTATTATGAAAGTCATTTTAATTTCATTAACCCCTTGAATAGGTTGTGGAATACGTAGGCATCCTCTACAAACCATGTTCTGAGAACTGCTGCAGTTCTACATTCAGCTACAAACCTCATGAATATTTACACCAAGAGACACATTTGAAGAATATTCATTGCGCCTCAGCTTCAAAAGGCAAAAACTGCAAGCAACCCAAACTATCAGGAAAATAGGTAAACATCTTGGTGCATTTATACTACAGAATATGTTCCTCAGTTGTTAAAATAAATGAACTATAGCTTTATGCAACATGGATAAATCTTAAAAATACAATTTTGTAAAAGCAGTAAGTTACAAAAAACTATAAGCTGTAAAATACCATTTTTCTAAATTTTAAAAACAATCAAAACTGAATCATACATTGTTTAGGCATATACATGTGTTAAATAAATCTCCCCCACAAAAAAAAAAAAATCAAAACTCAAGGAAATGTAATCCCAAAATATAATACAAGAGTTTCTTCTGTGAGACAGACAGGAGGACTGCTCGGGAGAAACACATATGTAGGTGCAAATTGCAGGCAATGTTCTAGTTCCTGGAGGGGGTGGTAGTTTCATGGATGTTTAACATATTGTTCTTTATAACTCTCATATAAGTTACATCTATTCTAGTTTTACAGGATTTTTCTCTCCTAAATATAATCAAATGCACTAATCTTAAGGGTACCAGTCAATAAGTTTGGACACTGCATATACCTATGTAACCCAAAGCCCTGAGAAACTATCAGCAACCCAGAAAGTTCTTTCGTGCTCCTTCTCCATTAATCCCTGCTCTGACCACCCAAGTGGCCAAAGCTGTTCAGATATTTTCCCACCATAGATTAGATTATGGTTTTGCTCAATCTCTTGTACCACCAGAATGAAAGTTTCTTGAAGGTAAGAACCTTGATGTATTATTTACCACTGTACTCAGTGCCTAGGATACTCTCTGACACATGAAAGTTGTTGAATAAATGAAGAGTAAATAAAAGCTATAATTAAGTTTCATCAGCATGTGTTGATTAATAAATCAATTGAATAAAGAGTAAATAAGAGGCTGGGTACAGTGGCTTACACCTGTAATCCCAGCACTCTGGGAAGCCAAGTTGAGAGCATCACTTGAGCCCAGGAGTTCAAGAGTTCAAGTCCAGCCTGGGCAACATAGTGAGAACCTGTCTCTACCAAAAAAAAAAAAAAAAAGAGAGAGTAAATAAAATTTATAATAAATTTTAATCTGTCTGCACACAAACACTGGAAAACCAGTATTTAAATATCACATTTTAAAAGTTGATATTTTCAAAATGTAGTAGTATACTAATAATTCTAAAAGATACAATTTTTCAGATCAATAAATATACATCAAGAAGTAATGCAGATTAGAAAAATTACTAAACTGGGACCCAAGAGATCCAAAAGTAAGTTTTCATCCTTTCTTATTGCAAACTAGTTACATGACAAATGAATCTCAGCTTTTTCACTTGTATAATAAAACTAATTAAATCTCAGCCATTCCTCCCAACTCTTAAAAATCTATGATTTATAGTAAATTATACATCATCTAAGTACAAAATAAATTTTAAAAATTAAGTGCTACAAAGTGACAAGAATAAAATTATCATCATTACAAAGAAAGGTTTTAGAAGTTTCACACGAAAATAAAAACATAGGCTGGATCTTAAAAATAGAGTTTTGACAAGTAATGAAAAACAGGGCATTACTGGCAGGGAGAAAAGCATGAAAAACATGGAAAGAGGAATGTACACAGCATGTTCCTGGAACAAAGTAGAGACAAGTTTGGCTGGATTGACAGGTTTAGATAGGTCAGTGCTTGTCAACTTTTCCACAGAAATGTCCCAGAAGGCAGTGGAGTGGTCTGAAGAAGAAGCCAAGAATATAAAATACATTTGAAATACGTTTAATATCCATGAGATTTAGCCATTTTGATTTACTTTGTTTAGTATACCAAATTTTTACAGTCCAAGTTTTTATAGTCCAACATATACTATATATAGTCCAAATTTTTATAGTCCAACAGATACTATGTTTTTCCTACAATTATTCATATGCTACTTTGGTAAACCTAAATATGGTGAGGTGAAATGTAAAAGAATTTTATATTACACTCTAAGGACCACTCATTTAAAAATGTACTTTTATCACAAAAGAAGAAGAAGATATAAGTTATAGAGGAAAAAGTGCTTTGAATTTTCTTACTGAGCAAGAAAGAAAATGTGAACAGAAGAGAGGTCCTAACAAGCTTTCATACTTTGCGATAATAAAGAATTTGGTCAACCTTTATTCTTCTCTTTCTTTCACCCCATATCCAATCCATCAATATGTATGAGTAGTAGCATGCATATCTAATAATTCTATGAAACAGTCTGTAATACTGGGGAAAAAATTAATTAAAGGAGTCTGATAAACTGTGACATACCTAGCCAACAGAACACTATGAAGATATTAAAAATGATGTACACCAAGCATGGTGGCTTACACCTGTAATCTCAGCACTTTGGGAGGACAAGACGGGTAGATCACCTGAGGTCAGTAGTTCAAGACCAACCTGGCCAACACAGCGAAACCCCGCCTCTACTACAAATACAAAAATTAGCTGGGCATGGTGGCAGGAGCCTATAATCCCAGCTACTCAGAAGGCTGAGGCAGGAGAATCAATTGAACCCCGGGGGGGGCAGAGGGTATGGTGAGCCAAGATCGCACCACTTCACTCTAGCCTAAGCAAAAGAGCAAAACTATTTTTAAAAAAATTAAAATAAATGTTTTAAAAATGAAGTATGTTTAGTTACATTATATCCTTAATATTATATTCTCTGCATAGCACAATATGGACACTGAATATTTGTTGAATAATTGATATTTAATAATTTATTTAATGAAAGATTGGTCAAAGACTGACTGATCTGTTGAGTAGGTGGGTGAATGATTCACTAGGAGAGACAGTGACTAACTGACGGACCACACAACGAACAAGCGGAGTGAGGGAGTGACCAACTAAAAGAATACTCTCTCTTTGAGAGAGTCACAGAATGAATAACTTATCAATGAATGAGTGACTAACAAAATGAATGAGTAGATGAGTAAGTTCTGAGTCAGTGAGTGACTGAGTGCTTGATGAATGAAAAGAAAGGATTGAATGAATGAATTTTAATCAATGAAAAGATCTCCACAATACACTGTTGAGTTAAAGTGGCTCAATTTAAAATGAACAGGATGACGCTATTCTTATAAAACTGTATCTCAATTTGTCATATGTAGAGACATCCAGAATAATATTAAAACTTGTTAAGTGGCCGGGTGCAGTGGCTCACACCTGTAATCCCAACACTTTGGGAGGCCAAAGTGGGCGGATCACTTGAACCAGCCTGGGCAACATGGCAAAAACCCATCTCTACTAAAACTACAAAAATTCGCCAGGCATGGTAGCATGCACCTGTGGTCCCAGCCACTCAGGAGGCTGAGACTTGAGCCCAGGAAGCGGAGATTGCAGTGAGCAGAGATTGCCACTATACTCCAGTCTGGGTGTCAGAGTGGAACCCTGTCTCAAAAAAAAAAAAAAAAAAAAAAAAAAACCCTTAAGTGTTCGGTTAATACTGAGTGTCAACTTGATTGGATTGAAGGATACAAAGTATTGATCCTGGGTGTGTCTGTGAGGGTGTTGCCAAAGGAGATTCACATTTGAGTCATCCGGCTGGAAGACCCACCCTTAATTGGGTGGGCACTATCTAATCAGAGGCCAGCAAATATAAAGCAGGCAGAAAAAACATGAAAAGGAGAGACTGGCCTAGCCTCCTAGCCTACATCTTTCTCCCATGCTGGACGCTTCCGGCTCTTGAACGTCGGACTCCAAGTTCTTCAGTCTTGAGACTCAGATTGGCTCTCCTTGCTCCTCAAGCTTGCAGACAGCCTATTGTAGGACCTTGTGATGATGTAAGTTAATACTTAAAAGCATATATATACATATGTTATAACATATATATAACATATATATGTATACATATGTCATAACATATGTAAAACATATATATTATATATATATATATATGTTTAGTTCTGTCCCTCTAGAGAACCCTAATACGTTAAGCGAATTCTCAATCACAAGAAGCACTTATAATTTTTTTTTGCCCCTTTGATTGATTAACGTCATTTTTACATAACTTTTTATTCACTTGAATTTTTTTATATGAAGAGACATTTGGTCAAAGCTTGTATACTACTACTGCCTCTTAAAACAAGTGTATAAAATACATGCAAATAAGATATTTTAACACAATGTCATGATGCTTTCACTTAAGAAACAAGAAATCTATGATGAATACCAACTCAACTTTTAGGCTTTAGAAGAGAAAAGAATAAAAATAGCCATACATTTAAGGGCTACTGAAGTCAAATGTCATCATTTTACCTTGGGCCACTGTCAGAAGTACATACATGTCAGGCAACAGCTTAAAAGACCTCCCGAGAAAACCGATATCATGAAGAGAAGAAAATGTAAATTATTCTGCAAAATGTATCCCCTTTCTGGTTTTGGTTTTTGGGTTTGTTTGTGGTGATTTTTGGTCTTGGGAGCAGATTTTGAGTTACTCCTTAGAATCATGCTAAATGATGACTACAAAGAAAAGCCAGATTTGTAATTCATAACACACATACAAAAAAAGTGTGAACAAAGATGAAACAAGTGCTTTAAACAGCTCTTTAAAAGTTGGAGTTTTTTTCCCTTAGGATCTCATTTCAAAACCATCATATTCCAAGTTTGTATTACCAAGACATTTTTAAAAGATTTTAAGAAGTGACGAGTTTGTCTATAAAAAATAAAATTGCACAGGAAATTTAATTAACTCTACTGGTGAAATATTTAACACTATCCTCTGCTATTGATATTCAAAAAAATCTAGAAGTTGTTTAAATTGGTATGAATTTGTTCATAATGATTTTTAAAATACTGGCATGCTAGAACACTGAATATTTCAGATATTCCTCTGAAATAATTCTAAGATTATCATAATGCAGTCAAAAATAAAATTAAGCACCTATGGATAAACAAGGAAAGAGTGAGGAATATATAAATATGGAAATGAAGCATTTTTGCAGACACTGAAGCATTCTGTTTTGGAAGGCTTTCCAGTGACTCATCAATCAGATAGACTTATACTATAATGCACTATTTTCTTCACTGAGTCATTCCCTAAGTCCTAAAATCCACTCTAATGAATCTTTCCATATCAAACCTTTATAAAAGCAATATATTCAACTGTTGCTATAAAATGAGGCTGAGGAGTAGAGCAGGGTTGATATAGTTTGGATGTTGTCCCTTTTAAATTTCAGGTGTTGCACTGTAAACTCCACTGTTGGAGATGAGGACTGGTGGGAGGTGATTGGATCATGGGGGTGGATTTCTCATGAATGGTTTAGCAACACCCCCCTTGGTGCTGTCCTCAAGATACTGAGTTGTTGCACGATCTGGCTATTTAAAAGTATGTGGTATCTTCCCCCTCACTCTCTTTTGCTTCAGCTCTCGCAGTGTGATATGCCTGCTCCCTCTTAGTTTTCAACCAAGAGAAAAAGCTCCTGGAGGACTCCCCAGAAGCTGAGAAGATGTCAGCCCCCTGCTTGTAAGCCTGCAGAACCATCAGCCAATTAAACCTCTTTTATTTATAAATTACTCAGCCTCAGGTATTTATTTACAGCAAGACAAGAACAGACTACAGGCACGGTGGCTCCAGAACCATAATCCCAGCACTTCGGGAGCCTGATGCAGAAAGATCACTTGAGCCCAGGAGTTCAAGACCAGACTTAGCAATATGGTGAAACCCCACCTCTACAAAAAAATACAAAAATTAGCCAGGCGTAGTGGCACTCACCTGCAGTCCCAACTACTCAGGAGGCTGAGGTAGGAGGATCACTGGACCCCAGGGAAGGCAAGGCTACAGTGAGCTATGATTGAACCACTCTCCTCCAGCCTGGGTGACAGAGTGAAACTGTCTCAAAAAAAAAAAAACAAAAAAACCCCACATATGTAAAAGGAGAGAACTCCCACCATGAAGACTGTTCCTAATACAGTGTTATTTTTACTGACCACCATAACCAGAGGCACTGTGAATCAAACTTACTACACTGAAGGTATGTCATTTTACTTCTAATAATTTTAAATTTTCATAATAATAAATATAATCCAACAATCATAGAATATTTATCTTTAAAAGTCTGTGGCAGGGATGGGTGGGGGTGAAGACATGGATAATGTTTTTTTAACACGACAAGGTCCTAATGATATTCCAGCAATATCATCACAATTGAAGATCAGATACAATGAAAACTATTTCACATCACCCCCGCCCCTCCTCAAAAGAAACCAAAAAAATCTACAATATCTCATGTATTTAAAAAAATAAATAATAAATTATAAATTACTTAATTTATTTTAAATTTATAATAAATTAAAAATCCAGACTTACCTTTAATTCTGTCTTCTCTAACCTGGCCAATTAACCACAAATCTAATAATTCAACATTAAACTAACTTATCCTTAATGGTTCCAATCTCAAATGACTTGACCTATCCTATGGATTGCCATGATGAAACAACAAGCTTCCCTCAGTATGCAAATTTAATACAAATAAAACCCTATTGTGAATTTTTAACAATTTAAGGCCAAAAATAGATTAATAAGAGCAGACTCATAAGTTAGCAAATACCCATTTAGTAAGTACAAAAAATAATACTTCACAGTAAAGTTTTTTAAAAAAGATAAAATTACAAATGAAAAACTAAGGTTAAATTGAAGTTTAAAATCAGAAATAAACAGGGAAATTAAATAGAATAACTAAATTGAATAACTGGCAAAAAGATCTGCTTCTATTGCTAAACGCATGATTTATTCATTTTATTTTCAAGTACTTGAATGCCTCCCATATGCTAATAAATATTATACAGGACTTGGAAACAAATGAATAGAAATACTGCCCAAGAACTCACAATATAGTTTCACAGGAGCCACTGTTAGAATGAAACAAAGTCGAGAAATAGATCCAACTACATATACAATTTTAAACACGAGCATTTCACAGCAGCAGAGAAAAGAAGGATTATATGACAAACAGTATTGAAACTGGACCACCATCTAGGGGAAAAAAGTTGCATCCCATATCATATCTTGCATCAGTATAAATTCCAGATGGATCAAGAAAATGAGGGAGAGTCTCGAAATATAATTTCAGGGTTGAGAAGAGACCTATTTAGATGCACAACAACAACAAATTACACTATCAACAGAATCGAAAACATAAAAAGACAACCTAGGAAAAACAAACTCAAAAGTATCTTCCTTAGTCTAAGAGCTCCCACAAAGCAAAGTAAAACGACAATAAATCCAATAGAAAGTGGGCCAAGATACAAGTTTCCCAAAAAAGAAGAATAAAAAGCAAATTAAAATTAAGATTCTATTTTTCATATTTCAAGTTGGCAAAGATCAAGCTATCTGAAAACATAATGTTAGTAAAAGTACAGAAAAGCATAAACTGGTATTTCTATGTCAATTTGGCAGTATTTGTTGAACTTAGTAACATATACCATTTTTGAATCAGCAATTCCTCTTCTACTTTAGTTACGATCTCTCTCTTTCACACACACACACACCTGACAAATGTACAAAGATATTTACTACTTTTTGAATTCTAAAACTTTTAAATATGTTCAAAAAATGGATAAATTTTTAAAGAAGGAATAAAAAGAGGCAAATACAGACAACTCTCAAAGAGTTTTGCTCCAAAGGGGAGTCAAAAATGTGGCCACAGCTTGAAGAAATGTGGAGTCAAGTAATGATTTAAATTGGAAATTGGCAGAGCACAGTTCACACACATCAAATTTAGCCAGTTGCCTGTTTTATAAATAAAGCTTTATGAGAACACAGCCATGAGCCATGTCTGTTCATTTATACATTGTTGATAACTGCTTTTGCACTACAAAGGTGGAGCTGAGTAGGTGCAAGGAAAATCCAAAATATTTACTTTATGGTCTTTAATAGAAAAATCCTGCCAATCCCTGGTTTAAATCAGTAATTCTCGAAATCTAGGCCCCAGAGCAACATTATGAGATCACCTGGGAACTCACAGATGCAAATCCTCAAGTCCTACTCCAGATCTAATGAAACAAACTGGGGCTGGGGCCCAGCAATTTGTGTTTCAACAAGCCCTTTAGGTAATTCTGATAAGAACCACTGGGTTAGAGAACAGTTCTAACACATTTAATTCTTACCTATCTTCAATAGGTTCTTGGAAACTGACTTTAAGTGAAACAATGTGTAACAAAATCCATTTTTCAGTAGGTTGAGATAAGCAAGTTCCTATGGCATATTTATGGCCACAAAAACATCATCAGACTTCTAAAGACCCTAAACACTTTGATTATTAAACATTGAAATAAATGTTAGCTATACATACATTTAAGAAAGATTAATAAAAACAAGTAAGATAATTATTTACCCAATTCAGTTTAGTCACGAGCAGCTAAAGCCTATCCTAGCAGCTCAAGTCACAAGGTAGGAACCAACCCTGGACAGGACACCATCCACTGCAAGGCACACTCATACATACATGCTCACTCAGACTGAGACCATTTAGACACACTGATCCACTAACACATACATCTTTGGGATGTGAGAGGAAACCGGAGCACCCGGAAAAACCCACAAAGACATGGGGAGAATGTCCAAACTTTACATAAACAGTGGCCCCAGCCAGGAATCAATGTTTTTTCTTATCAATGTTATGAATAAACGACAGTTATTCAAGGACCTGCTGTATAGCCAGAAACAGATTAAAGACCCTTTGTGTTCACACATTTAAAGGGTCTTGAGAAAACTTCATGGAAGCCTAAGAGCCCTCAAGGAGGCTATCAGTGAGGACTTCAAGGAAAGAGAGAGAAATGGTAGCGAAAGCTGAGTAAGAGGAGACCCTTGTTATACACTAGTGCAAAGTTTAGCAAAATTATCACCTACAGCAACATGAAAAATAAAATACATACCTGACCTAATGAATTAAGGAGAGTCTCTGCAGGAAGTTAAAAAAATGTGGCTTCTTCTAGGTGCCTTTATAATTGAGGAAACAGAGAGATGAACTAAATAATGAGCTATTTACTTTTTGAGTAGAATTTCAAGATGCAAAGGACTCAGAATAATCTTTTCAGCCAGCAAAGTGTCAAATAAAAAGAGCCTCAGACCAAAGATCCAATCTAGAGTGTGACTATAAGATCCTTTCTTAAGATCTAAATCACTACCTCACAGATCCTTTCAGACAAAATATTATCTAAGGATCTTAAGGGTGTTGTTCCACAGCAGCCTCAATTTTCACTTGTCTATCCCACTGCCACTGCAAACTCAACCTATCCATAATAAAGGCTCAGCTGTCCACATCCCCTCAACAGCTACTAAAACTACCATACCTATTTGTGTTAGTAACTGTCATTAATCAAACGGCAGTTTCTTTGTCATTAACTAGCTGAGTAACTTTGGACACATTTTTAAATCTCTCTGGTCTGATTCCTAATACACAAAATACATAGACTAACTTAGATGTTCAAAGATGTCTTGGAGTTCCAACGCTCTTTGATTTCCTCTGTCACTGAATAGCAAACCTCCAAGGTAAGGTAATCTTTAATCATTCTTCTGCCCTCCATTCTCCCTTCTTATCCAGTCCATAATTAAGTCTTGTGGCATCACTCCAATCCGACTTATTTCTACTAAATCCAAGTCCTTGTTACTTCAGGCCTCAATTATTTTCCTACCTCTCTCTATCACTTCTCTTTCCAATTCACATGATATGTAGCACTGGTACTCCTTTGATTTTCCTAAAATATTTATTTCAGGAAGCTCTTTCTAAATTCAAAACTTTTAAAGCTTCTCCATATCTATGGGTCAAAGGACATTCTTCTCATCCCAGCATTTAAAGGCATTCATAATTAAATTGCAACTACATTTTTAACACAATTTCTTACTACTCTTTCACATAAACCTTCATTTCAGTCAAGTTGTTTTATATATTGCTCTCTGAACGTATCACACATATATACATATTTTGCCTTTGCTTACCTCCTCTACCAATTCCTTCCTGCTATGCAAAATCTCTGTTCATCTCAACTCTAAGTGGTCTAAAATATCTGTAACTTTTATTATTTATCTTATCTGCCCAATTATACTGTGCATTCTTAGAAAAAGGAACCTATAAATTTCTTTGTTTCTCTTTTGGATACAGCTAAGTACCTTCTACATTTCAAGTATTAAAAAATATTTGTTTGGTGATTATAGTTTCTTATCACACAGTCAACATGTATTTCCTAAATACTGCCCATGTGCTCTCAACTATGTATGTTTTTTTTTAATCTAAGGTACTGTTCCTCAAAGAATACACAAACAACTTGAAAAGATATGGCTAACACTAGGGAAATAACTATCAAACAACTAAAGCATGGCATACAATTAACCCATGTGAAGAGTTCTAAAACTAAAGAGCTACAGAAATGTAAAGAGGAAAAAAAGAGGAATGAAGAACATGAGCAAAAATTAAAGAATAGAAGCAGCATAGCTAGTTATTAGAAAGTGTGGAAACCAGCTCACAAGCTTAACAACTAAAGAACCTTAGACAAAAGGCTGAAATAAATAGGGCAGGTATTGATAACAGACTATCTCGAAAGTCAAGAAAATTTAATAAGTAGAAAATGGTAAGCCACTGAAGATTCTGGGACAAGGGAATGCTATAATAAGGAGTATTAGAGTAGCATTTCTATTGAGGATAAACAGAAGGAAGAAACACTGGATTCTCAGAAGTTCAAATGACTTTCAATAGTCTAGGCTCAGGAAACATGTCCTGGGATTCACACAGCAAAGGAGAGAAAGCAGAGATATGAAAAAGAAAAGAAGTATGGACATTTTTAATGGGAATAAGAGATAAATGAAAGAAGTAGTTTAAAGATGATGCCTAATTTAAAGCCTACATGATTAGAAGAAAATAAAGGGGGCTGGGCATGGTGGCTCACACCTGTAATCCCAGCACTTTGGGAAGCCGAGGCAGGTGGATCATGAGGTCAGGAGTTCGAGACCAGCCTGGCCAATATGGTGAAACCCCATCTCTACTAAAAATACAAAAATTAGCTGGGTGTGGTGGCATGCGCCTGTAGTCTCAGCTATTCGGGAGGCTGAGGCAGAAGAATCACTTGAACCCAGGAGGTGGAGGTTGCAGTGAGCCGAGATCGTGCCACTGTACTCCAGCCTGGGCGACAGAGTGAGACTCTGTCTTACAAAAAAAAAAAATTAAAGGGTAGAAAATGGTAACTTTCACCTGGGGCATTCTGAGTTTAAGGAGAGGATCAGAAATAGAAGCAGACCACCAGTACAAGAAAAACCAGGAAGTGACCAGTACAAGTTAGCAATAGGATTAGTTTTAAAATCAAAGAACTGGGCAGAAGTTATAAACATATTACATAGAAGAGGAAATATATTAAGCCATGATCAGCTGGTACTAGCTTTGTATCAATAATTTTATCAGAAAAGCAAACTAAAAGCTAAAGCAGAGGTTTCCAAACCCTTTCTGGGAGCCCTAAGTCTTAGCAATTTTTTCATGACACCCCTAGGCCAAAAGAAATAGGTTCGAACAACTTAATTAGTAGTTATGTCCTTACAACTTAGTGTCTATTGAGCACTGTAGAACTTATCAAACCTTAGAATCAAATTGGACAATACCACACTATCATTTCCTGTTCTACATTCACATTTTCATGTAGTAGTTGCTTTTTATCAGAGCAACCTCTGAAAATACATCTTTACAAAGGCATGACATTGTAGAAAGGGGTGAAGGCATATAATGTTGAAACCATGAACTACCTCAAAACCAAAGTTGAAGCCTGAGGTGCTCTGGGCACCTCCGCACACAGTTCGGGAAACTGGGAGCCAACAGGAGGAGTCTAAAACAGAGTGGGGAGTGGGTGGGAAACAATGGAAAAGGAGCAAAAGAAAGTTCTTGGCACGGTTAACCACAAGGGGGCAGCATAATAATTGGTACGGGCAGCACGATGGAGGTTCAAGCAAAGAGATAAAAGTCAAACCTTTCCATACAAAGGCTATAATACACCCTCACCAGTTCAAGACCTTAAAGTTCTTTATCTCTTTATACTAGAAAGGAAGAAACACTAGTGGCTGGCAGATCACCTTATGCAGTCATTCCGCCCTTCTCTGAAACTCCTTTGCCTGCCCAGCCATGAACAGTAGCCAAGACTTTTATAAGAGCTAAAAAATTTACAGCTTTGCATGTGTCTTACCCAATTCTCACAACAATCTTATAAGGAAGAGAAGCTAAAAGAGTCGTAAACAATACAATTCTTTTTTTTTTTTTTGAGACAGAGTCTCACTGGAGTGCAGTGGTACAATCTCGGCTCACTGCAACCACCACCTCCCAGGTTCAAGCAATCCTCCTGCCTCAGCTTCCCAAGTAGCTGGCATTACAGGTGTGTGCCACAACACCTGGCTAGTTTTTGGATTTTTAGCAGAGATGGGGTTTCACCATGTCAGCCAGGCTGGTCTTGAACTCATGACCTCAAGTGATTCTCCAGCCTCAGCCTCCCAAAGTGCTGGGATTACAGGCATGAGCCACCATGCCCGGCCATAAATAATACAACTCTTAAGTGGCAAAAACACTAGGATTCAAATCCAGATCTCACTTCAAAGCCAATGTACTTTCCTATTCTGCCTCAAAAGCATCCCACCTTTCAGCAATAGCCAGGTGAAGTAGAGAAACAATCTCATAGTCCCTTATCTGAGACACCTGTCTTAAATGACCAACGGCACACACAAAAAAAAATCCCTAATGAGTCCCTAAAACATGCTATAAATTGCAAATATAGGATATTCAGTTAGAGCAAAAACAAGCACGGTGGGCTCTTCTAGTCATCAACTACTGCAACTTTCCTATTCAGGTAAATACATGTACTATTAAGGCAAGTGCTGGATACATCGAGTTTGTACATACATTACACACCAACAGACAAATGCATGTACAAGGGATTCCCACACAAAGTGGTATAAGGTGAGGCAAATGGGGGAAGGGAGGGCAAAAGTTGATTATTCACCTTCAAATGTTCTGAGTATTATATCAGAATACAAGCTGAACATCCCTAATCGGAAAAGCTCCAAAATCTGAAACATTTTGAGCACCAACATGATGCCACAAGGGGAAAATTGCACGCACAATTACTTAATACACTGTTTCATGCACAAAAATATTGCATAAAATGACTTAGTGGCTGTGTAAATAACGTGTACATGAAACATAAATGAATTTCGTATTTACACTTGAGTCCCATCCCCAATATATCTCATTATGTATATGCAAACATTCCAAAATTTAAATCCAAAACACTTCTGGTCCCAAGCATTCTGGAGAAGGGATACAAAATCTTAATTTGCAGTAGCCCAAAAACTCACTGTACAAACTTACTATGAAACCAAAAGCAATCACGTCCCTTATTCCCATTTCTAGTTTCCTTCTCCATATTTCGCCCTCCCTCTATGACATACTCAGCCGGTCCTACCCTTTCATTCAGAGAAAAGGAGTTTCTCCTGACACATTAGTAATTACCGGAAAACAAACTGGGTAAATTCAACCGACACAGCAAGCTTAGGCAGATAAAACCATCAGGAAGCATTCAATGTGGCAGGAGAAACCCCCGCAAGAATAGCTAACGTGTTCTTCCAAAAGCTATCTCTTATTGCTTGGAAATAGTCCTCTTTGAAGGATTAAGAATCTCTAGCTGCTCAAGGAGAAAGCGTAATGGGCAACGTTCTACGTTTCTCTGCAAAGTCACGGTATGTGTAAAGCCAGCAAAAAATGTTTCTTAAAGGATCCAAGACGAACAACAAAACACCCCAAAATTACTCTCGCAGATCCACACGAAAAGTTTAGCACTGACATTTTCAGAGGAGTAAGCAACAATGAGCCCTGCCTGTCTTCACACGCTTCCAGCCTTCCTACGCACGCACTCCCAGCTCGCGACACCCTCGTCTTTACTGCAGCGATAAAGGACAGCACACCCACCGTCGCGGGAGGAGGAGGAAGAGCCTCTTTTTCTGCAGAAGAGAAACAGTTCACATCTTGTTCCTGTTGCCCGCTTCTAAAACCTAAAAAAAGAAGCAGCAGTTACTACTATCACACAAATTCAGGGAAAATAGATGCTTTTTCTAGGCTGTTTAGCTGTCTAGAAAATTTTTTAAAGGAATAAGGAGGTGGAGGGGTACGGGAATTATAAGACACAGAAGGAAGCAAATATCACTAGCAAGACTTGTTCTAGGTGTCGTCTTAAAGAGGAAGATTTTTCTGGCTCAGAAGTTTGCTGCTACTCGCAGGGGTGGGGAGGCGGGATTAGAAGGTAGGAAGGGGGTTGAGAGACAACTGCCACCCCCCACCCAGACAGAAGCCAGGCAGCTGTAACACCTACCGGCTACCCGGATCAGGCGACCAGAGCGCGCCCTCGAGCCTGCAGGGGCGGCTCCTACCCGGCGGGCCAAGGTCTGCGAAGCCCCGAGGCGGGTGCGGCTCGGAGCGACCTCCAGGCTGGGCCCTCGGGGGCCCTCCCGTTCGGGCTCAGCTCCCACTCACATCCCTCGGCGGCAAGAACCAGGCCTCTCCCTGCGCCGCGCCAGCTCTCCGCCCTGACGCGCGCCGCAAGGCGGCTCAGGAGCCGGAGAGGCCGAAACGCTGAGGTGGCGGCGCGAACACCCGAGCGAGCCGGGCGCCAGCCCGCCTGTCAGCGCCGAGGGAGGCCGTTAGCGGCGTCCGCTGCTGCCCCCTTCTGCTCCTCTTCCTCTCTCCTTCCTGCAGCCCCACACCACGCCCCCTTCGGGCAGCTGGGAAGCCCGTCACAGTCGTTGTCTCCGCCCTCTCCTGGGCCACACCGTCTTCTCAACGCCGCGGGCGACACGGGCTTGGGCGCCCTATTAGCTTCGAACTCAGCCTCTCGGTTGGCCGGCAGTTTCCCGGACTGGGCCGGACGGAGGCTGCGGGAGACTGGAGGAGCGTCCCGCACTGCGCGTGCGCCGCTCGGCGCCGGCCGCGAGACCTGCAGGTGGGGGCCAGGCAGGGCGGCGCCCTCCCGGGAAGCCGGCGGGCGCGCGTGGAGATTCCCGGGACTGCCCCTGGACGTGAGCGCGCAAGGAAGTTAAGGCGGCGACGCCCAGCGAAACGCTGGGGCCAGGAGGGAGCTAGGTGGCGGCGCTGGGCCCGGCCCTCCATAAATGGGCGGGTGTATGTGTGGCCGCCGCCGAGTCAGCCTGGCCGGCGCCCCCAGCGCACGGCCTGCACGGGAGGAGGCCCGGCTGCCTGCACGCCGAGACTCCCCTCCCCGCACGCTTGTCCGCTTTCTGCTTTCGCTTCCACATTCCGGATACAGCAGACCTGTGCTTCCCCAGTCCACGCTGCTAGGCCGAGGGGAAGTGGCGCCAGGAGGCGAGGACAACGCGCTCATTCGCGCTGTTTCGCGACAGCGCAGCCGGGATCGCTTGACTCGGATCAGGGACCTTGGCTGGAAAGGGGTGAGGGTGGGATGAAGCGCCCGGCTGCCTGCGGGTTGGCGGCAAGGCCTAGCGAATGTTTCTCTAGGCCTTTACCGGTGTGGCCTGGTGTAGCCCGGGAGAGGATGGAGACCACGTCTGTGACGGGCTTCTAGGCTGCCAAAGGGCCTCATTCATTTATTCAAATGTTTACTGAGTGTCTAACCAGGTGCTGGCCTGTAGGCTCCCAGAGATACTAGGTGAACACGACCCCACACACTCCTTGCCCTCGTGGATTGTATTCTGATGGAAGCAACAAAAGCAAAAAACAAGCAAACAAAAAACAATTTACATGCATAATGTGCAGGATGTGTAATTGCCACTAAGAAAATGCATAATTTTCTGCTTCCATATACATAATAACAAAGAAAAGAAGTAGAAAGTGAGGAGGGGCTGTGCCACTTTAGGGTAGCCAGGAACGGCTTCCTAGAGTAAGTGGCATTTGAGCAGAGATCTGAAGGATGAGAATGAGCCAGTCCCATGACTATCTGGGAAAATAATTTCAGGCAGAGGGACTCCTGAAGGCAAAGACCTTGAGAAGGTAATGTGTTTGACAAGTTGAAGGATCAGGAAAGAGCTCACTGTGGCTGGAGGACACTGAAGAAGGGGGCACTGGTAAAAGGTGAGGCCAAAGACTCACCAGACTGTATAGGGCTTTTTTCAAGTATTAGCCCTCTTTCTTATTATTTTTCAAGTATTAGCGTCAACCTAAATGAAGTGATGCATTCATAGCTCCTGTTTCCCCATGCACAAGTGTTGCTGCTATTCAAGTCTGTCTTGTACTTAATGGTTTCTTTAAATGAACCTCACCAAAGCAGCTCTTGCATTTCTTCTTACATAATACCCATTGCAAAAGGTCTTTAAGCAAATGATAGCCGTATAGGAAATGACTTGAATTCACCCTGACTCTTTCAAAGTAAATAATGAGCTGTGTAAGAGGGAGAGATTTGCAGGAAAATTGCATTCCTACAGCTACTGCTTCATAGGCAATATATAGGCAAAATTAATTAGAATTTCTAATTACTGATTGTGACTCAAAGACTACCAAAAGAGTTCTTTTTTCCAGCAAACAAAAACTGATACTGGGATAAAAGCTAGAACACAGACCCACACAATGAAGAAGAGCTGAAGATGGCCTTAATGTCCTGGTTCAATGAAAAGCATCTGAACTGTGGAAATGCAAACATTATCTTTTGTGAGGGGGAAAAAAAATGCTTGTTTTAGAACTCTGAAACAGTGTTACTTTCATTATAAGTAATGTTTCTATATTTTGCAGTGATATGCTTATATAACAGGCATGGTATCTGTTACTGTCCACAGCCTGTTTGCCGGGAGAAGCCATTTGGAATTAGTGAATATTGAGGATTTTTGTGTGGGGGACCGGATTCTTTTCTTAATATTAGAGATATGAGTATGGAAGATGAGGTGGACAAGGCGTATATTATTCATAAGCCTATAGAATTGAGAAATCCTCTGTCTACCCACATAGAAAGAGGAAGCAATTTGCCTTCTGTCATTCAGAGAGTGAATGACACTAACTAACAGTAACTCTTGTCACTAACACATGATTTCAAGTCAATGCTACCCTGGACTGTTGAGCTTTTCTCACTCTGTGTATTACAGAACTTTTGAGCTCTTTATGTGATTCCTGGTAGTGGCATAGCTAGAAATTTGCTCCTCAAGGCAAACATTTCAGGAAATTTCCCCTATTCTTTGATAATGATAAAAAGAATTCCAAGGAATTTGACCAAGTCTTTAAGGACATTCTTTTTTTTTTTTTTTGAGACAGAGTCTTGCTCTGTCGCCAGGCTGGAGTGCAGTGGCGCAATCTCAACTCACTGCAACCACCGACTCCCCAATTCAAGTGATTCTCCTGCCTCAGCTTCCGCAGTAGCTGGGATTACAGGCATGCACCACCACACCCAGCTAATTTTTTTGTAGTAGAGACGAGGTTTCATCATGTTGAACAGGATGGTCCCTATCTCCTGACCTTGTGATCTGCCTGCCTCAGCCTCCCAAAGTGCTGAGATTACAGGCGTGAGCCACTGTGCCTCAGGACATTCTTTCACACAATATGAAGAAACAAGAAATATGAGCTGTAGGGTAACACATTCAGATTCAACACTTTGTGGCAAGATCCAATGGGAAAAAATAACAGCTAGGTGGTGACTGTGGGGCCTGTGTGTAGTGTCTTGAGCTTTGGTCCTTCCAGTGTTGGCCAGCATGGCAGCAGTGATTCTTGACTGCTATGCCCAAACCTGCCCCAATCCCAGGAAGACTGACTCAGTAAGTGTGAGATAGGGCACTGGCTTCTATATCTTTTTAACATTTTTTTAGGTGGTTTGACATAAAGCCATGGTTGAAAATCCATGGCCAAGGGTTTAAGAACTTAAGAGTCCAGACCACCCAGGTTTCTTTCCATCACAGTTTTGCCAAGAAAGTTTACTTAGATTTTCTAAGCCTCTGTTTCTTCATCAGTCTAATGAGGATAACAATTTCCCCTGTAGAGAGATTTTGAAGATTAGATGAAAAAGTATTTAAAAACCCATAGCACAGTTATCAAATGCCTATTATATCTGTGGCAGGATCAATTTACCGATATAACCAAGCTGAGAGGTATAAGAAATTTGTTGAATTTAAATAGGAAGCTTGAAGTATTTGTCACAGTTTATTGCACTAAACAGGACTGGTGTGGGCTGGTAGGATAAGAACTGAGTTGTAATACAGACAAATGCAAAGATCTGCATTTGAATTTTAAAAAATGGAACTATATCATTAAAAGATGAGATCATGAAAACATCATTCTGAAGGGGGACACAAATGTGAGCCCGAAAAAAGATACAGGAAAGTCTTTGGAAGGAGAAACAGGCTGCAACAAACAGCTTGGGAGAGGTCCAGGGGTTAGTTTCTTTCCAAAATAGGGAAGATGTACTTTTCTGAAGGCAGAATAAACTGTGGAGTGAGACTTACTTATTCCAAGTGTAGGATTATAAACCAAAAGACAAAGGCAAGGGGTATTAATCAAGTAGACAGACAAGCAAGCAATGTCTTTTACTATAAATCATCCAGATATATTAGTACCATTTATTCCAAAATTTGGTTGGCTGTAGCAATTTTCCAAAACCTCCTCTGTACCTCCGCACATCCTTGTCTCTACAACAGTCTTCCTGCCCTCCCTTATATATATATATGTATTTTATTGCACTTTAGGTTCTAGGGTACATGTGTAGAACATGCAGGATTGTTGCATAGGTACACACATGGCAATGTGTTTGCTGTCTCCATCCCCATCACCTGTATCTGACATTTCTCCCTATGTTATCCCTCCCCAACTCCCTACCGCCCACTCTCCCTCCCCTAGTTCCCCCCAAGAGACCCCAGTGTGTGATGCTCCCCTCCCTGTGTCCCTGTGTTCTCATTATTCAACACCCACCTATGAGTGAGGAAATGTGATGTTTGATTTCCTGTTCTTGTGTCAGTTTGCTGAGAATGATGGTTTCCAGATTTGTCCATGTCCCTACAAAGGACATGAACTCATCGTTTTTTATGGCTGCATAGTATTCCATGGTGTATATGTGCCACATTTTCCTTGTCCAGTCTATCATCGATGGGCATTTGGGTTGGTTCCAGGTCTTTGCTATTGTAAACAG